>CAXKVT010000265.1:12500-161377 GCA_964058875.1 Carex rostrata | reverse complement strand
TACATATTTAAAATTAGATCTGAGTCAATTTTAACTTGGCACAAATCTCAAAACAGATTGACCCCTCTATATTTAAATAGATATCGAGTTCTAATTGTTTGGCAGAAAGTTAATATGAGCTAAATCAGGTACCTTGGAGAATACGGATTCCTTACGAACTTAGATACAAAATTTTCAACTTATTTTAAAAGAGTGCCAAAATACCACTGATTTCTATTAAATATAGAAAACTAAAACTAAAAAAGACGACAAACAATTAAAAAATATAACTTCACAGATACCTTACAGTCTGTATCCTCTGTGGTGCCAAAATATTCTGTTTAGATCCAAACCGTCTGATCAGAATTAGATCCAATTTAATTCGAGATAAAATGCACAGCTCATTTAATATTCATGCGGATTCTAATTGAATGGTTCGGATCTAAACATAAATAAACCAAACCTAGAACCCTTATAATTACTCCGGCACATAACATGCCAATGAATATTTAAAATAGATCCATCCCCAGCTGATCCCTGATGATTGTATCAAAATACAGTTTTTTTTTTGAAGGACAGTGTACCAAAGCACTGTCAATTCATTGATATATAAAAAAAGTTATTTACAGAATCAAAATACAGTTTTAGACCAACAATATATCCAAAACTTAAAGGGCAACTGAAGAAGGCACATCTTATTCTTCCATCTACGCTAAAAATCACATTAAACGGGGAAGTCCCTGGGTTCCTCAAAAGACCAGTCTCTATTGTCAAAAACAAATTCATTAGAAATAAAATTTTATTTTCTGCTTGAAAGAGAAAGAATCAGGTAGGTTTTCTGAAAAATAAATAACAACGAAACTTTATTACAGTATAAACATGAGTATATTGTTTACACCGTAAAAACATAATACACATCCTCTCCAATACCTGATAAGGAAATCTTTTATAATTACTAGATCTGAACCGTTCTTTTTAACTTGGCATGAATTCAAAGCTCAAAAATACTGCCCCCCTGAGAAAGGGGAGGTAGCACAATTGGCTAGGAATAAATCCTAGAGTTGTTGTACCCAAAGGTCGAGAGTTCGATTCCCCCTCACGATTTCGCAGCTTCTGCGAAGATTTTCAAAAAAGAAAAAGAAAAAATACTGCCCCCTACTGCAGTTCGAATACCAAACCAGTTGAAATTTAATCTCAAACCGTAAAGTGAAGGTGATCCTCTTCAATATTGGAGAGGATATGAATTCGTAAAAACATCCGTTGTAAGAAAATTTTCTCACCTAACGCAAGAATAGAGACGAAGCAAGAAAAATCCGGCAGCAGAAACATACATAAATAAAAAACTGCTCACACTAGAAATTTTCCGGTTTAAGTAGTATCCCCAAATTTAAATCATGATAACAATTTTTCAGTGTTACCTATTTCTCGAAAATCCACCCGATTCCTTCACTTTCCAGAAAAAAATACTATTTTATTTCTAAATAAATAAAAAGAAATATCTATTGCCTCTGAGTGTCTCATTTGATATTGAACAATCCGGATCTAACATGACAGAATCAGCTTCCCAAATTGATCTAAATTCCTCAAAAGATCAGTCTCTGTTGCGCACAAAAAGATCCCTATTCGTTCATATATTCCACTATCTTTCCAGATGTAAGGTAAGCACCTGAAAGCCTTTATTAAACATTATTATCTCAAACTGGGTGTTCTATCTATTACAAGGGTCTAAAATCTACATGTATTAGAAAAATATCGAATTTATTCCCTGAGTTCACATTGCTCGGATATTCCTCTTACAGTTACAAGCATGTCATCAATTTTGCTTTGGTATTGAACAAGAAAGAATATCATCGTTTGCATGAATGATCCCTAATTCCTCATTACCAGTCAACTCTTAGTCTATATTAAATCATGTAGTTGTGGAAAAGCGATCCTCTTCATAGTTAAGTATTAATAGAATTTAAATGATATTAATTAATTTGAAGAATATTTATTTTAGGAATTCTTAAAAAATCCATTCTCAACTCAATTTTCTATTTATTTCAAATTCAAGAGGAATTCGATAATCCGCCCGTACTAAAAAAAGTCGTTATAATTTTGTCACAAAATTATGTCAGGGTTGAAAAGTTTCGGCTTTATTTTTTTTTCGTAGTTTTCTTTGAAGTTTCTACAAGTTTAAATTTAAAATTAAGTTATATTATTTAAAAAAAAGGACCACTTACAATGATTCATCTTAACAATGTTAAAAATATTTTAAAAATAAAGTTATTTTTAAAACCAGCGTGATAAACAATAACCATTAGTTGTCAGATAATCCCTCTTCCTATTAAATTTATTTTGCTAGATTGAGGAGCACTTGCCCGAATTTAATATTTGAATTTCTGAGGTATAAGATGTATATTTCATAATTCTAGTTATGGTCTTTTGATATATGGGACCATTAATTAGAGGTAAGATGGTCTTTTGATGGGACCATTAAGATGACTTTCAGAACTTGTGAAATTAATTTTTACGGACACTAGGAAGAAAAGTTAAGTTGGAAAGAAGTTACAGAGAAAATAAGCCAATGAAATATGTGAAAATTGAGGGGCTTTTTTTTTTTTTTATCCTTTCACCCTTTAATATGGTCCATCAGTTCAGAACCTTTAATAACTCAAATTTTCTTGACATCGTATAATTTTTCAAGTTATTTGGTTTTAATAAAAAATTGAAGAAAAATAATTTAATAATAGAGGAGACAAGTTATTCTCTTTCTTTTTTGAGAAAAGGTTTATGTCCACTGATTTTTGTCCACTATCTGTCCACAACCTTATTCAACTCTCATTCTAACTGTCGGCCCTCACCTTCTTCTAACGATTTCCTTAAACAAACATTCCTTCTTCACCAGCAATTCCTTTTTACAAATTTTCGATCTCTCTGCTGACTCTTTTCTCTTCTAATCTCTCTCCCTGTTTTCTTCTCTCACCATTCTTATGGATTCAGGTCTGATCTCGCCCCGTTTACACACTAGCTTTTGCCCCGTTTCTTTTGCATCCAGATTTGATCTCAACAGAAACATACTTTCTGCTCTTTCCGAAATCTCTCTTCCGATCATCAAATCATCACATCGACCTTTACTTCTGTCCCTAAAACACCATTGCAAGATCGAATATGAAGAATCAATGAAGAATCGATGCTAACTCGGTCGACAATGGAGCAAGAGGAAGAGAGGGACGAAGGGACCCTTGACAACGACATTACCTTGCTCAGAGAAGAACGGTCTGGAGCATAATTGGGTTTTTTTTTACAGTATTCACTTTGTAGTTTTACAGTATACAAGATTCAATTTTACTGTATACAATATTCAACCCAGTGAACAGATTTTTTGTGTGGTGAACAGTTTTTTGTTGAACAGATGATGGATGTATGTGTAGATTTAGAAATTTTACAGTATGCATGGTATTATTTTATAGTTTATATTTTGAAATTTTACAGTATACATGATTCTTTGCAGGTTGTAGTTTAAACTGAAATGTAGCATTTTTTACATTTTATCTTACAGTATACATGGTATTATTTTATGGTTTAGATTTAGAAATTTTACAGTATACAAGATTCAATTGAAAATTTACAGTATTATTTGAAAATTTTACAGTATACAAGATTCAATTGAAAATTTTACTGTATACAAGATTTAATTTTACAGTATACAAGATTCAATCGAAAATTTTACTGTATACAAGATTCAATTTTACAGTATACAAGATTCAACCCAGTGCAGACGCTAATAACTAACTCTAACTGCCAATAACTACTAATAACCGCTAATAACTAACTCTAACTGCCAATAACTTTCTATAACTGCAATTTCCGAAAGTACAGTTTGAAAGTACATTTCTTTTCTCGTTGCAATCTTTTTCTAACTATCAGGGAACCACTTCAAATAGTTGCTGGATGTTTTGTGATTAACTGATATATTTTATGTGATATATTGTATAATTATACAGTATGTAGAAGTAATTTTACAGTATTCACGCAAGTTAAAGCTGTGAACAAATTGTGGACAAAAGGCTGTGGATAATTAGACGCTTCCATCTTTTTTCATTATTTTTTTTGTATAAATTATGAACGAGATTATACATCTTTATTATATTGAAAAGCATTTTGAAGTACAATTAAAAGCAAGCATATAACAATAAATTTCAGATAACCATTTAAATATGGGTTTCCAAAACGAATAAAGCAGGTGAGGTCATCAATGTGTGTTTCTGTTTTGTACAATTGGATACATGCCAAACTGTAAGTTGCAAGGTTCACCCATGCTGTCATGCATGTTTTAATGATGTAGACACGCAAAACAAAGTTGTTAATTATGGTAAAGATGCTTTAATTAACTATTTAAGTGGGTGGCTCCGCGTTGACTCTCAAAATGTTGCATTTAATAGTTCGGTGCGCTATTACCTCATCCTCCTTGCCGCACCTATGCATCTGATGGAAGCTATATATGTTTCATCAGGTAAACTTAATTTAAACCGTCAGATTTGACTAAGATTTTCTTATTAATAAATAAAAAAAATGATTTTCCATCACGTAGCGTATGAGGCGAATGGTGTAGCGAGTGGGAGAACAATGAATGCAACCCCAGCTGCAGAAAATCAATCCCAAAATACTCGGAAGTCGGAACTGGCCCATGAAGGGATCTGTTGTCGCTTTGTGGCTGAATAGAACTTAGAAGCATGCCAAATGTTTTAATGGAGAATGGTTAGTGAACGGGCCTTTCCGCCTTCGGCCGTTTGATCTGGTTAACTGAATGACGGAAGGGATTTAGGGCCGTTGGATTCAATCTGCTCATTGTATAAGTTTTTCCCCTTATTATTGTTGTTTGTGTTATCCCGTGTACACAGCTTCAGATCAGGTGAGATATTTGATACAATTAGATTAGATCCGAACTATTTAATTTAAGTTTGTATAAATTATTAAGAATCAGCTTGAAAAACAGTGCTTTTGCTCCAATTTAAGATCCTGTTCGGCTGCGTTACTGTTTTCGTGGAAAAAAAAAAATTGAACTGAAATTTTTTTCTCATAAGAACAGTAAAAAGCAGTTTAAATTTTCACTTTTATTGTGCCCACATTTATTCCTATCGGTGCGCCAAACAGGACCTAAAGATAGTAAAAAATATATATATATAAATTGAAGCCATAAGATTTGAATTATGTTAAGCAGTTTAAATTAATTGTTTGAACTTTAAAAACATGAGGTATTTGAACTTGTTTCGAATCCATATATATTAAAAAAATTATTTTGAATTATCTTCCAATCTACTCGTATGGTTAAAAAAAATCAAGAAACTGTGATTGGACACTTCATTTAAAAAGCATTGTAGTCCGTTCTATAACGCTCAATCAAGCTGAATAGTAATTGTGAAAGGGATGTAAACTTTAAATTCAATAGTACAAACTTCAAAATGATCTGACATTATTTACTTTTCATGTTTTTAACAAACACCTAATAGTTCCTAAAAAAAAAACACCTAATAGTATAGATTTGTCGGATCGTTTTAAATAAATCTAAACCTCCCATTTCATGTTGAACAGTTCATACCAGGGTGAACTTAGTACGCGTTCTACTGCACATTTTTCCTTTTAAAATTCATTAGGATCGTCTAGTCCGAGAAAAAAAAAAAAAAAGAAAAAAAAAAAAGAAGAAGAAGACCAAATACCATTTTCTCACAAATTACTCAATTACAGCACAAACTTTCATAATCCTGAGGTTGACTGGTATTGTAGGTATGTTTGATTATGTTTGATTAATTGTAGTGTAAGAAGTGGACTAGGGAATCAGGTTCGATTGAATCAAATCCGACCTGATGTTAGATTAGAATTATATGATATATATATTAAGATTCATGCATATTAAATACACACAAATTTTGATGCGTATTGAATGACTTTTATTGTCTATTGAATTAAATTTGATCTAATACTCGTCGGATGCCCCCCCTACTTTGCTGAGTAAACTTCTTAATTCACATTTAAGTTGTCAAATGAGTAAATAAAAGTAAGATGTAGTATGAGATGAGTTAACTTGTAATAATTAACTTACTAATATTGTTTAAGCATATAACTTACTCTACGTCTCTTATTTTATCTATAGAGTTCCGGTCATGACTCATAAGCGCATATTTATTTTTTAATATTTTATTCTTTCAAACAAATGAACTGTAACCATAATTTAAATTGTCAAATAAAATATAAAATAGTATGAAGAGCACGTAGGATTAAATGAGCAACCTAATCTTCTTCTTGAATTTGACTTGTCTATGCTGTTTGAATTATTACAAAGCTTTTGTTATTTTCAAACGAAAATGGAGAAGTTTAGCAAAAGTTGAAATTTCTTTGCCGTATTTGGGAGTGTGACTGTGAGCTGCCACTATATATGGATGAAGACAGGCACTAATTGATTGCAATTAGGCATGATTTGATGAAAATGAGGTGGTCTAGAATCTAGATAGACAACTTTATCTTCAAGAATAGTTAATATTCAACTATATATAAAATAAGCCTACTGTCAACAAATAACGACAACCATAGTACCTACAAAATGGCCAAGTATAATTCAGACTTGAGAGTCAGCCAAAGAAAAGGAAATACGCAACTAAAAGGAATTTGATTCTCCTTCCACAACAAATCTAATCTGCAACTGCAAGTCACCATCCCACTTCCAAAGTTTCCATGCTGTTAACGAATCCGGATCCTCTCATGTAATGCACCTTTCGGAGTTTTGATTCCAATGTTCAATAAGAATTCGGATCAATTCAGCTCGAGTTATGTAATTTAAGAACTTATGATGGTCCTTTGACCTTCGTTTATACATAAATATTAACTATAAACACTACAATACTAACAATATGTTTATTGTGTACAATTTTAAAAACTTTCTATTACAAATTTAACTATTTGTATTTCAAGTGCAAATTTATATGTGTATGATCATACATAAACATTGTCACGCTATATAAGCAGGGGCAGATTCATATTGGCTCATGGTAAATACTAAATAAGTTGCTCTATTTTGAATTTTGAAAATAGATTTTCGGATATGCAGTTACTGGTCTCTTATCCTGCTCTGAAATATTTTTACCTTAACTTGTTGAGCCAAAATCTCCAACCGAAAATCTTTATTTTCGTAGCACTAAACACTTATTTTTTTATATGTTTTACAATTTAATTACGTAGCTCAGATTTCTGAGTCTTATTATTTTTCTTCCTTTGGCGTTGGAGAAGTTCTCTCTCTCATACGCAATTTGCACATCACTTTCTCTGCTCAACCGCCAGGCGCTCCTCTGTTCCTCCTTGTCTTCTCCGCTCAGGCGATTTGGTTAGCGCAATACTCTGCTCAGCCAATTGGTAAGAGTAGACCCTAATTTTTTTCTACTAATTTGTGAATTGAGATTGAAATTGAATGGATTGTCAACTAGTAAAACCGTAAGAGTTAACTCTATTTTTTTTTTATTATGTGAGAGAATATTATTGTTATTTTTTTGTCATGTTGATTGCTTTTTATGTAGTACTTTATTAACTAATGAATTTAAATCCGATTTGTTCTACCCAACATAAATCTTGAGTACGCCCCTATAAGTATCTAGTTGTACAAAGTTTAAACATTTGTTAGTGCACAATTGGCATCTGCTTAGAATATTACATATATATTAATTAACAACTAGATTATTGTTATAGGGGCCACAGGTTCTTTCTTCAGGTTTTAGTTTTACAGTGTCATATAAATTTATGAATAGTTTGGACGGTGGCATTTGATTAGCTAGGGTAAAATTAATAGTACTAGCCTACTAGGCAGCACATTTTCTTTTTTATGTTAGATTTATTTGATTATTTGGGTAGCTGGGACCGGTACCACTAAGGCACCTTTTCTTTGTTGTAATTTTGGTTTTCCTTATTGATTGCAACGGGTGGCTTGCTACACTCATAAAAAAAAAAATTATATAAATAATAGATAGACGCAGGGCGGAGCTAGACTTTCTGACTATGAGGATCAATCATATAAAATTTTTATGCTGCGAATGAGAGTCAATTTATAGTATCTGATAGGCCTAAATTATATACATATTCGATCTGATTTTTATCATGAAATAATACCAAATATCTTGTATTTTGAATATAAAGTGAATAGAATATACCTAGGATCAAGTTATTGCGTTTGTTTGGTTTTAATTTGCAGAAAATGAAGAAAAACTGAAGAAAAATGCCCAGTGCGGACGCACGATTTACGATACGACCGCACTAAGTACTTAGATGGATTTCTGGACGTGCGCCAATTTTAAAAAGGTATAATAAGCTATTCGTCAAAATCCGTGCGGACGCACGGATATCGATGCGGATGAAATCTGGACGCACAGGAACAATCCGAGCCCAGTGCGGGTGCCCTGGCCGCACTGTAGCAGAGCGCATAACGGGAGCCTGAACTTAAAATAGCCATAATTTTTGACTCGTAACTTCAATTAAGGCTTGTGACCACTTTTTGGAAAGCTAGGAAGAAGATCTACAACATGGGAAACTAAAAAAGAAAATTTGGAGTCAGTTGAATGCACTAAACTCGCAGAAAGCCAAAATTACACGTTTTCAACACGGTTTCTATTTTTGGCGGACCAAGGACACGTTTTTACAGCCAAATGTGGATAAGGCAATCCTGGAAAACAATCTAAATATAGCACCCACTAACTCCACTTTCTAGCCTCTTAATTGGGCATGGTCCTTGGCTATAAAAGAGGAGGTTCACTCACATTCAAAGGCATCTCTTCTCATTCATTCTCTCTCTACTCACACACAATATTTAGCGATAAATTCTGAAGTAAGAAAAGCTTTCAAGCAAGGAGAAGAAGGGTTTCCTGAGCAAGATTCGGCAAGATAGAGGTTTTTGATTTGTTAAAGGGTGCAATTACTTCTTTTATTTCATTTCTTCTTACTTTGTCAACATTTTGTAATGGATCTCTCTAAGAGAGAGTAGTTCTCTCTCTAGGGGTTTAGGTCAATGCATGAACTTGTTTAATTTTATTTTATTTGGTTATTTATTTTTATTATGATTGTTTTATGGGATTTGATTGTTAATTTCTGTGATTTAATCATTTGTGTTAATTACATAGTTAGTACTTGAATTGTAGTATCCCGTTTTGGATTCGAAAGAACCAAAATTGACTGTGATCAATAGGATAGTACCAAATTATGAATGCAAATATCCTAGGTTTAGATTAAGATTGTAACCAATTTAATCTAAGCCGGAACTATAGAAATTAAGGTTAGGGACTTGGTGAAGAACCTAACCGTGAAGTCAAACCCTAATTAGGACATCTCAATTCGAATCGGGTATTTGTATGATGGACTTAATTGTGAAGTACCAATATCTGAGGAGAGGAGAGACTAACAAGAGCTCAATGGGTCTAGGTAGCTAGGGTGGGGGACTTAATCGAGAAGTCCGAGTTACCTAGGCACGTTATTAATTTACGAAAATAACCCTTAATAACATATTAGGTTAGAAACCTCGTCAAATCATACATGAATTCAAACAAATACCGAATTAATAGAGTTAGCAAGGGATTGTAGACCAAAGACCCCTAGATCTCCTTTACTTGAAAGCAAACCAATCTTTCTTTTCTTTATTTACTTTAATTGTTTTTAAAATCCTCTCTTTAGAGTATTGAACCCAAACTTAGGATTAATTAGAACAAAACCCCCCCAATTTACTTTTATTGCACTTTACTTTCCTTTTATTTTCTGAAATTTATTACTAAAGTTTAAACTAAGTTTTTATCATACTCCCTGTGGATCGATACCCGATAATATACTACTTTGATAGGATTGTATACTTGCAATCTAAACCAAAAGCGTATTTAGGGTTTAAAAGGTACATCTCGTTGTACTGAAGCTTTTTACCATACCCTTTGGACGTATCAGTATTCGTAGCATTTTACTCTAGATTATATAGAAAACTGTGTATAAATACATTTTTTTTTTAAACCCGTTAGTTTTTAGTCCCTCCGCTTCTGGATAGACGGTTGAGTCAAGTTTGTACTTATATTAAACCGTCTCACTATATTCTTAATTCTTTAAAAAAAAGAGAGAGCATGTCTCTCAGGAGTGTCAATGGGTACGATACGGATTGAGTGGAGACATTTTCATACATGTATCCGTTATGATAACGAAAAAAAATCTTTACCCTTATCTGGCTTTTCAAATACGGTACGGGTAGGATAAACGGATAAAAAATGCTTTTGACATTTCAATCTGTGTTTTCGATAAAATATTTTTTAAAACAAGAAAAAAAAATAATGAATACAATTTGTATTATGAAAATTTATTGCACCATTACCATCTTCATACAAATACATATTTATATATATAATTTTATTTTTTAAAATTATAGTGTACAAAAACAGGTAAAATAACTGGAAAAAAAAATATTATTCTTATCCATACTCAATAAATTAATGAGAGAAAATAATCTTATTATTACTTGTATTTTTTACATATCAAATAAACGGATAAAAAAGATGGCATTGACACCCCTACCGTCTCTCTATAGAAATTGAGCTGAGCTACACTAAATACATCATACATGGTTTTGTGTATGGGCAGAAGTGGCGTGCAGAATTTTGTTTGTATCTGTTTGCTTTTATTGTTTAAGTCAGAGACAGTAAAATTTTCAAATTATTCACATGTACATAAAAGTTAATTATCTAAAATTATCATGTTAAATTTAGAGCTAATTTTGCACAATTATAATATTTTGCTCTAATATGTACAGTTAATGATGTATAAATGTAAAAGATTTGATATAAAAAATGGGAATCAATTAATTCTATTATTTCAACATGGATCTGCCAAAGTAGTAGTCGACCTAACATCATTTTCTTCAGAAATTATTTTGTAGGTGATTCTTAATTTTGCACCATGAAGTTTGTTCATTCTTGAAAGAATTTAATATGAATGGTTTAATATCAAATGATAATTGGTTTAGTTCATAATTAGAATTTGTATATGAATGGAGAGGGTATTAGAAAATTGCAAAGTAGGAAAAGAGAACAGAAGATATTTCTCAGGCAGCGAATCGGCCTATTTATACTTTGTTTTTCTTTTAATTTGATTATGAAATTCAGAGCATAGTAGTTTTTATTTTCTAAAATTAATAGGAATATATATTTGTTCTGATTTAATTCAGTGTGATAATAATGTGCACAAGGGACTTAAGTTCGGATGAGTAAATTTGAAATATTTAATGACGAATATATGTTTGATTAATTCGCTAATAATTTGTTGATATTATAAGACAGCTATCACATTTCACATAATTATTAAATATAACATTATTTGCTCCAGTAGTCCAATTATAATTTGATGACTTAATAAACGAATAGCAGCAAGTCCAAATACCCTACTAGACTCCTAGTAATGAAACCGATTGGTCTGACCAGGTTCGCTGTTTCGATTTTCATAAAGAAGAGTATGTCACAAGTCACTGACCGATGAACATTGTTCGTTAATGACTCGTTACATTATTTATTTCATGATGTGTGGAACGGAGAATTTGGGAAATGTATTAATTACGCAAAACAAGGAGATTGTTTTGAGGCTCTATTAGTCTATTGCCTCTTGCCTCTTGGTCAACAAATTATTTACAAGTAATTTTGATCGTCATGGTCTCGTACTCGTACTCTCGTGGAGACCAGATCCAGATCTAGTCTCCTTCCTACCTAGCTATCGCGAAGACTCGAAAATTGAGACCATATCCTGGTAAAAATTGAATCGTATGTTTCAATTTGGACGGTGTATAAACATACAATTAAATCTAACTTTTTTTATCTGACTTTTTTATGATAGAAATACATTAAATCTGACTTTTTTTTATCTTCTTTTTCTTATCTTGTTTACGGAATTCATGTGGATAGAAAATTTATGTCATTAAAGTTCATCCCTTTATTCAGAGGTGAAGCTAGATTTTCGAACTATGAATTATATATATTTTTGTATAGAATGGAGATCAACTTGACAGTACCATCACATTTTACTATAATTTATATAAAAAATCATATATAAATAAAAATAAAAATAAAAATGAAGTCAGTTGACCTCCTCTACCGTATTCTAATATCTGTCTCTGCATTTATTGATCTATAATTTGAACGATCATAATTAAAGTATGAATTTGTCTTTTTTAAATCTTATACACTTTTTATTTCAAATATAACTGTTCAAATTGTAAATGGATGAGCGGATATGTTAGCAGGAATTTCCTGTCCATGTAGGCAGGAGCGAAAAAAGTAATTAAATGAGCTTTTGTTTTTATCCTTGAAGAAAAGTAATTACTTTTTTACCAGAAAAGATGGGGAATGGCAGATGGGGGATGTCATTGACTCGCATTAAGTCGAACACCAAAGTCAAGAAAATAAGTACCAATGCCGGTTGGTGCACGGTACTAATAAAAGAGGAGATGTGCTATACTGCTATGGAAATTGGAAATTGTTTTTAACAGGTGGAAGGAAGAGGAACATGGAATAAAAGAGGAGGAGGAGGTAATAAAAAACTATTTAAACAATTTTTGACTGATCCACAAACATTTGTCCCCGCGTAAATCCAAATAATATGGCCAGTTTTTCAAAACTTACTGCGACAGAATAAGGTTTGCTGACCCCTCATTAAATGAATGGATTCCAGGTAAGCATCATCCTTTTCTATATTACTATTAGCCTATTAGCCTATTAGCCTATTAGCCTATTAGCTAGGCTCCACAGCCACTTGTAACTTGTTTCGACTTTTTCAGTTCTTTGTCCTATTTTTTTATAAATAAAAATATATATATATATACGAAGAAACTGAATGTGACTTAAGAAGGTACACTTGCTTTATTTTATTATTTTCTTCAATTCTTCTCACATGATAAGCCGGGCAGAGAAAACAAATATGGAATTTTGGCATAAATTGTTCGTATGGGAGAAGACACTTGTTTCATAGAATCCGGTTCTTCATGACACGGACTTGTCAAGCATCTAGCATACTTGAAATCTTGAATGATTGCGAAATGCAATAATTATAAGGCTATGGTTAGAATATTCAGGACTAAAAGCAAGCGAGGATAAAAAATATTTTTTATCGCTAGCAAACAAAAAAGAGCTATCTTCTTCTTTTTCAAGTTTTATCATCCAATCAAACATAATTCAGATTTTTTTTTTTTTTTTTTTTACTGATCATAATAAAACATCAAATATGGAAGCGAAAGTTGAAGACAATATTATAAATTATCATATATAGATGTCAAATATTTAATAATAGGGAAACTTAAATGATGTCAAAAAAAACAACAACAGAGAGAGAAAATAAATAGTTAACATGAATCTATCCTGGTATACGAGGATAAAAAAGGAATTATGTCATTGTAATACCTCTTAGGCGAATATAATTAATTAAAAATTAACATATGTAAATTGTAAAGTCATTCAAACTAGCAATATATAGAGAAAGAAATATCATACGTGATGTGATGTGACAAACATGTGATCATTTTTTTTCACGTGACGTGAAAGTGATCAAAATAGTGGTGGACAATCACGTTATGCGAATGATCACGTTATTTGTGGTTAGACTGTTACCACACATGACTGGTCACATTTAATTATTGTTTTCAAATTTTAAGTTAATTTATAGAAAATAATAACAAAATATATTTAAAAATATAAAACTATTACAAATAACAAAACGTGATATGATGTGACTAAAATGATAGGAAAAAAGTCACGTCACATGACACATAAATCAAAACATGTAATCGATACACGTGAAGATTACCGTGACTAATTTTCTTATCTAGTAATACACAAAGACAAAACAAATCGTAAGACTCTTGGTACTCTTCTAAATATTACTCTCACTACTCAAAAAATTACTTGATTTACTGCGTTGAGAAATTATAAACTATAATATATTTCTAATGGATATGTTATGTTGGAAATACATTTATTTATAAACTATAATAATTTAATGATTGAATTTAAAAAGACAAAGATAGCAAAAACACTGTTGATGAAGGAGAATAACAGCAGATTTTGATCAATATCTACTTGGTGTATTATACGGCAAGAGCCGCTCATACAAATTCTGCTGGGGGAAGCACACAGAGTCGGAGAACATGTGAGCGTAGTTGCACACAGAGTTGCAACTTTTGCTTTTTTTTTCAAGTCCTCTTAATTATCACATCTGTGCATAGAGTCGCAACTTTGCAAGTATGTGGGTCAAAGCGTTAAAGAGGTCAAAACTTAGGAATCATGGGGAGTCCAATGACAATCGGACAGAATTCTGTTCTAACCAGTTCATAGCCATGAGATCCGTAATAGGGAAATAGTGCGCACGTATCTTGATGAAAGTTGAATGGCTTTAATCTAATATGGGACCGAATTTGATCCAATGCCTGTGGGACCGCTCTCAACTCCCAAAACTCAAAGCATCCATTCCCTGAGTTCCCTCCCTCTCTCTCTCTCCTCACGCTTTTTAAGGAGCACATTAACCTCCCCTCTTTCTCTCTCTCTTCTTATTTACCAGGAGAATCTGCTCGTTTCGCTCGCAAATGACGGCTCGCAGCGTAGAAAGCACAACCACTCACCTACTTTCTCTTCCCTTGTTCACTCGGATATCGCAAAAGTAGAGAAATTGTGGAACCTAAATTCCATCTAATTTGCTCCTGGAGAGAAGATGGGGAGTAGATGGAGAAAAGCGAAGCTGTCTCTTGGATTGAATCTGTGCGTGTATGTTCCCAAAACACTTGATGAGATTCCTTCTTCTTCAGCGGCTCCATCTCCCTCTGCTGCCACTGTCAGCTCCGATGCGGCTGTGCTGGCTTCTCCGGTCGCATCTGGACCGTCGGATTTCACGATGCTAATGCCGACCACACCGACTCCTTCGTCCTCTGGTCTCAGGCTCTCCAAATCTGGAAGTCGATCTTCCAAGGTAGATCTCTATTTCTTGGCACATCTGTGATTTATAATTTTTTTCTGCGTTCAAAATTTTTCTTGTCTCCTAAAACTTAACAAATTCTCTTAATTTTGGCACGGATTGCAAGGCGATTCTCTTTCTTTCTTTTTTACTGCTCTTCTTTTGGAGCTGTTCTTTCAAATCATGGATTTGGATGATTGTGTTGCGTTGCTTTCTTTTGGGGTCCTCCCCTCCGAGCCGCCCCACCCCCTCCTCTCTCTCTCTCTCTCTCTCTCACACACACACACACACACCTGAATTTATTGAGTCTTTTATTTCAATTAATTATTTTGAGAGGGGGTTAAAACTCAAAGCGCACTAGCCACTAGCCCAAGTGCCCCATTCTGAAATCAGAAAGAAGAAAAAGGCTGACTTCAGTTCAACCTTTTGCCTGGCATCTCCATCCTATTTGATCTTCATAATATGTTATAATTCTATATAATTTAGGTTTTTCATTGTGACAGCGCTTGATATAGTAGAATTTGGGACGTATTCCTTTCAAATCCAATTGAAATCTCTGGCTGTAAAGGAAAACCACAGTTATACTGCAGCTCATATAGCCTGGTCAAATTTGTGAAAGTGTGCTCCTATACTTCAACCCAGGCATGAATTTGCCCTGAGTTTCCTCAATATTTGAAAACTCTACACCTAATTACTAATAATTTTGTATAACTATCTTCTACTACTTACTGATGGATATTTTGCAGTTAAAGACTTAAAAAAGTATGTTATAGAATTATATAATATTAGAACCTGATAGTAATTGCCTTATGCTGTTGTTTTGCTTTGCGTAGATATTGTGCTCATCTCTTCTATTTTTGGAAGGTTCAAAGTTAGGCACTAATATTTTCCCTTAAGTGCACTTAATCTTCAATTATTAATCCCCTACTTAATTATGTTCAATAAACAGTACACTTGTCTTTGGTTTTTGCAGAAAACCTGTGCAATATGCCTTGGTACCATGAAACCTGGCGATGGCCATGCTTTATTCACAGCTGAGTGCAATCACACATTCCATTTTCATTGTATTGCCTCAAATGTGAAGCACGGAAATCAAGACTGCCCGATTTGCCGGACCAAATGGAAGGAGATTCCTTTCCGTGGGTCCCATTTGTCAGAACAATCCAACGGTCAACCCACCAGGAATAACCCTGGGGTCAACTGGGCCCAAGATGATGGTCAGATCAACCTCTTGCGGCGACTTCCCCGTACTGTATCTTCCCACAGGCAACAGCACCACCATATGCAGTCCATCTTCCATGATCTGGACCCTACTAAATTCAATGATGATGAGCCCTTGGAGGCAGGGCCCACTTTGGATCCTCATCCTGATGAATCAGCACCAGGCTGCTGGACTGCAGGAACCACTACAGTTGAAGTGAAGACCTTCACTGAACTGTCTGAAATTTCTCAATCTGATTGGAAAGAGAGCTTTGCTGTTCTGATCCACTTGAGGGCCCCAATTTCAAATGTCAATGTTAGCAGTCATGGTAAAGAAGAGTCAAGATCCACTCGGGCACCAGTTGATCTAATAACAGTGCTTGATGTCAGTGGTAGCATGGCGGGGACTAAACTTGCATTGCTAAAGAGAGCTATGGGCTTTGTTATACAAAATCTGGGACCATCTGATCGTCTTTCCATTATTTCCTTCTCTTCGACTGCTCGCCGGCTTTTCCCACTTCGCCGGATGTCAGAATCTGGCCGTCAGCAAAGCCTTCTTGCAGTTAACTCACTCACTGCCAATGGTGGCACCAATATTGCCGAAGGTCTCAGGAAAGGTGTCAAAGTGATTGAAGACCGTAAGGAGAAGAATCCTGTTTGTAGTGTAATACTTCTTTCTGATGGGCAGGATACTTATACTGTCTTTCCCACTAACAGCTTGAATCGGGTCCAGCCTGATTATTGTCCACTCCTGCCAGCTGCGGCTCGTAGGAGTGGTGCACAATCAATACCAGTTCATGTTTTCGGGTTTGGTACTGATCATGATTCTGAGTCACTTCATTCCATCTCAGAGGCATCAGGTGGTACGTTCTCATTTATTGAGGCAGAAGCCGCCATCCAAGATGCATTTGCACAGTGCATTGGTGGGCTTCTAAGTGTAGTGGCACAAGAATTGCATGTGCAGGTGGATGCTGGGGACAATGAGGTGCTGCTGGGTTCCATTAAATCAGGGAGCTACACAAATCATACTACAGAGGATAAGAGAGGAGGGTCAATACATGTAGGAGATTTGTATGCTGAAGAAGAGAGGGATTTTCTTGTATCTGTCAATGTTCCTCCGACGAACTCTAACGAAGAGTCCATTTTATTGAAAGTGGGCTGTGCATATAAAGAACCTCTAACGAAGGACACAGTCAACATCTCCATGGTAGAGGTGAGAATAGTGAGACCATTGGTTGTGGTTTCTCAGCAAGTCGTATCAATAGAGGTTGACCGGCAGAGGTGCCGTCTAGAGGCAGCAGAGGCCATGGTGGAATCACGCTCTGCTGCTGAGCGGGGGGAACTCTCAGAGGCAGTATCTATTCTAGAGCAGTGTAGGGGAAGAATTTTAGAGTCTGTATCAGGGAAGTCAGGAGATCGGCTGTGCATGGCATTAGATGCTGAGCTGAGAGAGATGCAGGAGAGGATGGCAGATCGGCAGAGGTACGAGGCGTCAGGCAGGGCTTACATGCTGTCTGGTCTGAGCTCTCACTCTTGGCAGAGGGCAACTGCACGTGGTGATTCAACCGATAGCACCAGTCTTGTTCAGGCCTATCAGACATCTTCCATGGTTGAAATGCTTCAGCGCTCTAAGACTATGACTCCTTCAAATAGGAGGCCACAGATAAGGCACACCAATTCTTTTCCAGCAAGGCCAGAGCCTAGATGAATGTGTTTTGTATTTTTATCCTGACAAGAAGTTATTGTAAGTGATGTTTTTTTGTTTGAGAACTATTTTCGTGGTTTGAGGGTGGGTATAATGGAGATAAAGCTGAAGATTGGTTAGGATTGTCATGTAAAGTAATAAGATTTGATTTCTATTGTTGCAAAGGCCGAGAATTGTGGCGGCTTTGTTGTTTTTCTATTATGAGAAGGGATATTTACAATCATATTTATTTGACAATCATGCAACTATTATCAAAATTAAAAAAGGTTATAAATTATAGATACGTTCTTTATAGCTTACATATGTTGTAAATAAAAATTTGACATAATTTAAGAATTATTTGTCAATGTTAAAGTGCCAATATAATTGAACCGTCAAGTTTTCGAACCTCTAGATAGTTGGTTAATCGGATTGAATTGAATTTGATATACAATATAATTGAACACATCTAGAGTCTAGATAGTTGGTCAATCGGATTGCACTGAATTTAGTATACAATATAATTGAACAGTTAATTTTTCAAACATCTAAATAGATGGTCAATCGGATTGCATTGAATTTGATATACCATATATTTAAATTATAATGGATATGTCTGTAACTTCAATTCTTTAATTTTGTAGCCATTTTTTAGTTATCACGATTATATAAACTGTTTCTTTTATAAGACCTTGGTCTGTTTTCTTTCCTGGAGGTGGTGTGCAGATTTTTTTTATTTATATATAAAAAAAATTTTAAAAATTTAAAGAGGGGCTGTATTTTCATAAGTATCCAAATCAGAATTTTTTTTTTTTACAAGAAACTCATGTCTAAAACCGAAATTTTTTTTTTCGAGAAATGGGATTTCCCGGTCTCCAATTTTTTTTTTTATATATATTATATATACATATAGAGATGGGTATGGTGCATTGCAATGTATAGCCTCTTTTGTACATTGGACTATAAATTACCGGATTCAAAGTCCAAATAACCGATCCAAACCGTTAATATTGTTCTTCATATTAATATGTATTTGAAGACCAAATTTTACATTTTTTGAAAATTGTTTACTATATTTTCAGATTTATTGAAAATCACTGTTTTTTTATGGTCCAGATTTGTCTGAAAATAGCGATTTTCAATAAATCTAAAAAAATAGTAAATTTCTTTCAAAAAATGTAAAATTTTGTCTCCAAATACATATTAATATGGAGAACAAGATGAACAGTTTGAATCGGTCATTTAAACTTTGAATCCAGTGATTTATAGTCCAATGTACAAAAGGGTCTATACATTGCAATGTACCGTAGCCCATCTCTATACCATATATATACATGTATTATATTATATATACATATATTATATTATATATGAGGAGGGATCGGATTACACCCTTTTTTTGGTGACATCGGTTACACCCTATATTTACAAAGTCCAAACAGTCGATCCAAACCGTTCAACTTGTTGGATATGTTAAAATGTCGGAAATTTTTATAAATACCCAAATCTAATAACAAATTACAAAATCTACCCCATTTGTTGTAGGAATTAGAAATCTAACCAAATCGGTTAGCCATATCCCAGAAATAATCTATCTTTCCGCTGCTCCGTTTGCCGAACTCTTCGAAATGGTTCGGTTAGGCACTAACCGGAAGAACAGAAACCGGTTATTGGTACACCGGAAGTTTTGATTGAAATCGGTTAACAGTGCACCGGTTTAAGATACGGTTAACCATTTACCGGTTATAGAGAAATGGTTCGGTTAACTAACAACCGGAAAATTGGTATTCCTCGGTTATATAACCCGCAAATCTCATAGTTTCATTAGACAGAAAAAATCAAATCTCATAGTTTCGTTTGACGGAAAAAATCAGTCTGAGAGGGAGACCCATAAATCTCGAGAAAAGAAAGGAAGAAACGCAAATTGCTGTCATTTCGTTCGACGGAAAAAATCAGTGTCAGACAAAGAGAGACCCGTAAATCTCGAGAAAAGAAAGGAAAAAAAAAAGTAAGTTTATTTTTATAATTAATTTTTAAATTAAAAAATCAGTGTCAGACAAAGAGAGACCCGTAAATCTCGAGAAAAGAAAGGAAAAAAAAAGTAAGTTTATTTTTATAATTAATTTTTAAATTATGTAAGTTATTATTTTTTTAAACTGTATTAATTTTTAACTATGGATTTTTCAAAATTAAAAATAGGTTAATTACATATATTGTTTAGACTAAAAATAGTTTTTTTTAATTTTAATTTGTAATATAATTAATTAGTTCATTTCAACTGGTTCAGAATATTGTTAAAATAATTTAGAATTTTTTCGAACATTCCAAAATGGTTTAGAATATTTTATAAAATTCATAGGTCCGGACAATTGTAAAGAATAAGTTAGGAAATAGATCCGGACAATTGTATTAATTGGTATTCGGACAAGGATATTGCAAAATGGTGCAGAATAAGTTAGGAATATTCAAAATGGGCTAGAATAAGTTAGGAAATTGTAAAATAATATAGAATAATTTTCATAGGTCCGGACAATTTTTAATTACTTATATGTTGTTATTTTTTGAATTGCCAGACCAATTGAAACTAAAAATGGATAGAACTATTTGTGTGAAGATTTATATTGGAGGAGAAATCCAATACAATGATGATGGGGCATTTTACAGTACCCGAGCTAAATACTCATTACCGCTAACCGTGAACCACAACTTTGATTATCTTCAGAATGAGATTTATAAATTGGTTGGGTATAATGTTAGTCAAGCAAATCTGGAAATCCAAGCCAGATTTAATATGTCTACCGATGGGGGATGTGACCATCAGTTAATACCTGTAATAAACCAACAATCTTTCGAAATGATTTTAGGGATTGTGTCGTCGTTTTCACAAATGTTACCGCTTCTGGAGTTATATGTAGAATTGGAACCGAAGTACACCAATCAGATTCCTGAACCTCGATCCCGACCCAGTACCAGTCGGAATCCTGTGGATCCTGACCCAATACCAGTTAGATCCCGACCTAGTACCGGTCGGCACTCTGTGGATATACCAATGAGACCCCGACCCAGTATCGGTAGCAACTCTGTGGATCTACCAGTTAGACCCCGACACAGTACCAGTCGAAACTCTATGGATCTACCAAGCACATCCCGACCCAGTACTAGTCGGGTCCGTAGGAAGGTACGTGATTATTCGCATGTCCCTGTGGATGCAATTGATTCTGATAGTTTGGCGAGTGGAGATGAGATGCTCTCCGGTGAGTCGTCGGGTTCCGATGATGATATCGGACAGCCCAACCAGTCACAACCACAGACCCGTCAAAAACAATCCCGTCAATCACAGTTCCCGATAACTGGTCGGGAAAATATGACACATCCGGTTGACAGTTTCAATGACATATCCGGTTTTCGGCCTGTGGATGTCGATTTTTTCGGCAGCTCAAAAAAAACATTCGATAATCCATTGGCTAAGGGTGTAGTTTATGAGTCGAAAACGGCTCTAAGGATAGCAATCAATGAGTTTCATCTTGAAAAGAATTGTGAGTGCATGGTTCTTAGGAGCGAACCTAGACGTTACGAGGTGGGGTGCAGAGATGTTTTTTGTAAATTTAAGGTATGCGCGAAGCAGAATGGTCTTTCAGAATCTTGGATTATTACGAAACAAGCATATCCTCACACGTGCACAGTATCGGCAACACGTACTGATCATTGTCAGCTTACAGCAGAGATGGTTGCCCTTGCGATTGATAAGACCATTAGAAGGGATGTGTGCTCTTCTATAAATCATAGATGTCGATACAGATATGCAAGAACGGCCCCACCCCAATTGTACGGTAACGGCTGGTCCAAATTCACAATTAGATCGAGATACCACAACGGTATCCCGTCCCCGCTACTGTCCGGGAACAAACTGGACGACATCAGGTCCAAGATAAATGCACGGACGTACATAGAAAAATTTAAGACAATGTGAGTACATTATTGATAGGCTAAAGTACGAATAAATTAATATATATATAGTTACCACTTCAGCGTTTGATCATTACGATCTGCCGGTAGCTTCTCAAATCGTTCACGAAACTTAGATTTCAGGAAAATCAACTCCATGCTTCTTTCACTTCCCTCAGGCCCCCGTTTTTTCATAAGTCCACTTTGCTCATGCTCTTTGATTCCTAACAATTCGAAGAGCCGGCCTTTTGCATTCCTACCGTCTGTACTCCCCGTCACTGGGACCCCCGTAATGGGCAAACCCCACAAACAACTCACATCCTCTAAAGTAACTGTAATTTATCAAATAAAAAAATATAAATTTCTTCATTTTAATTATCAGTAAATTATCACAAAGAACCGATTCATTTAAATTAGTTTTGAAGTTAATACCAGTCATCTCTCCAAAAGGAAGATGAAAGGTGTGTGTCTCAGGACGCCACCGCTCCACAAGTCCATGTATGAGCGCCGCATCAATTTTTTTGTGAGGCATGACTGCGATCTGGTATAAACCCAATCGAATCAAGAATGGCGCGTACGCAACGTAGTACGCGGTCTGACAACGGTAGTGCTTCACGTTTATAACCTCTTTTTTCTACATTACCGAAAATAAAAATTAGAAATTAAAACAAGAATATATTTCTGAACAAGTAAAAAAAAGAAATAACTAATTGCTTACCTCCTCAGAAGCCTGACACACTCTGTGACTGCTGTGCGGTATCCACAACAGATCACTAAAAGTACCCCCCGCCATATCTATTTCATCATTCATTTCATCTGCCATGCTACAAAATTTATTCAAAGTTAATTCATTGTTTTCGAAATTTTCAAACTAATCTAAACCGGTTTGGATGTTTCTAATTATTTCTAAACCAATTTAGATTACCTAAATCATTCTAAACCATTTCATAACCAATTATTTGGGCACCATCTTAAAATTTTCTAAATTATTCTACACTATTTTAGAACTTGCTAAATTATTTTTTACCATTTTAGAATTTTACAAATTACTCTAAACCATTTTTAAACTTTCTAAATTATCCGGGCATCATTTAAAATTTTTCTACACTATTCAAGACTACTTTGGAACTTTATAAATTATTCGGGCATCATCTTAAAATTTTCTAAATTATTCTACACTATTTTACAAATTCCTAAATTATTTTTTGTCATTTTAAAATTTTACAAATTACTCTAACCCATTTTGAAACTTTCAAATTATCCGGGTATCATTTAAAATTTTTCTAAAATATTCTGCACTATTTTGGAACTTTCTAAATTATTTTTCACAATTTTAAAATTTTACAAATTAATCTAAACCATTTTGAAATTTTACAAATTACTCTAAATAATTTTTCAATTTCACTTCACGGTACATAGACATGCATCGGCATATTAGACATGCATTTTTGTTATTGACAGTTCTAAGAAGTTATTTTGGTCATCTCCAAATAATATTCCAAATAAATATGTCAAATATATTCCAAATATATTCCAATATTTCAAATAATTCTAAACAATCTTAATAATCTTTCAAAAAAATTTAAACAATCTAAACAATATTATAAATTATTCTAATTAATATTATAAATTATTCTAACACTAAACAAATAAAAAAAAAAACCTGATAACCAAACTCTGCTCTCTCTTCCTCCTGCCTTTTCCTTCCACGCAGCAACAACCTCCAAATGAACTCCCAATTCCCATAACCCCAGCTCCTATATAAAAAAAATTTAATCACGGGGTAGCAGTATTCCCTCCCACGCGCCAGCCCCACACCATGCCTCCCTCCCACGCGCCAGCCCCCCACGCCACGCGCCAGCCCCCCACGCCACGCGTCCTCTACTATCTTTCCGGTTAACCATAAACCGGTTTCTTGGTCCGGTTAGTGGTTAACCCGAAAATTTTCCTGAGTTCGGTTAACAATTAACCGGTAACTTTTAATGAATCCGGGAGATGGAGAACCGGATATATTGCCTCTTTCCGGTTATTAGAGCACCGGGTTGGATAATTTTCAAATTTCATTCCTACAAATGTTAGAATCCGTAATTTATTAATTAATTTGGATATTTATAAAAATTTCGGTTAAAATGTGCTTGCAGATCAAATTTTACATTTTTCTGAATTTTTTTACTATTTATTAAGATGAGTACAAAAATTCAACGGTCTGAATATAGCAATTTTGTTAAATACTTAATAAATAGTAAAAAAATTCTAAAAAATGTAAAATTTGATCTGCAAGCACATTTTAACATATCCAACAAGTTGAACGGTTTGGATTGACTGTTTGAACTTTGAAAACTTTGAAAATGGAGAGTGTAATTCGGTGTCACCAAAAAAGGGTGTAATTGGATCCCTCCTCATTATATATACATATACACATATTATATTATACTAATATCGTGCCCGTGCATTGCAACGGAGATGTATTATAAGAAGAAATTTTTTTTTTCATACATAATAGCATATATATTTCGATGAAATGTCCAATTGACTTTTCTTGGTGTAAAAGAATTGGAATGCCCAATAAATATATATATATATTTTTAGTAAAGTTGGAGGTCAAGCCATGCAACTATTTAATACTCTTGTTATTACAATAAATGATTTCTCTCATCTGAATTTTGAACCATGACCTTAAAAAAAAAAAATATTATTTAAATATATATTCAAAGTAATTGAAACAACATAAAAACCTTGCTTTATTCCTAGCCATGGGGAACAACATGCCGAAGGAACAAAGAGAAAGAAGGCTCGGTTGAATTGGCTCAGTTCCTGGATATGCACACTCAGTCATCTCCTTTCTCCGCTAATTAAATCTCTTGATCTTAGATGAAGCCGGAAATGATTTGTATATAAACAAAATTGGGAATCTGTATTTGATCTCAGCATATATGTTTCCTTATTGCTTCTTCAATTGAGGACAAGCACTTGGAGATTTGTATAGAAACAAATAAGAAGATATAAGGAAAAAAATAGCAATTTCCATTCCGCTCAATTGAAAAAAGAAAATAAGGAAACATATATGCATAGTTTGCTCAATTGAAAAAGGAGATATAAGAAAACATATTTCATGCAGAGAAATTTTGCTAAAAAACTGAGTTGGCTCAAATTTAATTGTAATATATAGTGTGGTTGTACGTGTGGCAAGTCTTATTTTAACTAAATTTAAACTTCTACGTATAAAAGAGATGCATTTAATCAAAATAAGACAAATTATGTGATTGAAGGACTGAGATTAAATTCGAAATTTTATCTTTCAATCGTAGCCGTTGGCGGATCGGATACCCAACGTGCTTAATAATATAATGGAGATATACATATATTATAAAAAAATAGATATATTATATATACACATATACATGGAATTTTTTTTCCGGTTTTAGACATGAGTTTCCGGAAAAAAAATTTCCTGTCATTGGTGCTAAAATCGGAAATTTTGTTTCCGGTTTGGATACTTTTGAAAATACAGCCCCTCTTTGGTTATTTAAATTTTTTTTTTTGATGAGTAGAACTAGGGTGCTCTTAATTTTTTGATTAGTATAAAGTCAAGCGGTCAAAATTAGAAGGTTAAAAAATTAATTTTAGTGCATTCATTTTTTGAACGTTTTTTGACCGCTTGACTTTATACTAAATTAATTCGAATGTTTAAAAATTTCACATGTATATACATCACACGTAGGGGTGAGTAAATCGCTCATAACTCGTGAGCCGCTCATAACTCGCTCATTAAAAGCTTGCCTAAACTCGCTCATTTAAACTCGCTCATTTACTTAATGAGCGAGCATGAGCATGTCCCAACTCGCTCATAACTCGCTCATTAAGAATTTGCCACATCTAATCCCTGCCACATTTAATCCTATGTAATTATGTGTAACATCAAGTTTGTCTCATTAAGATTGATAGATAGTGAGCATAGTTTCATATTTAATCTTGTGTAATATAGTGAGCACAATGTAACATTTAATCATGTGTAATATACTAATATTCATAGTTTCATATTCATTTTTTTTTTGTAAATCGGCAGAACCAAAACCTCCACCTAAAGTCCAAAACAAGTAATAGTCATAACAACTCGCTCATTTAAATGAATTATGACAATTTGTTGGATTTTGTTATGATGACTTTTAACAAATTTTGTTATGTGTGGGTACACTATATAATTATGTTATGAGTCATAAGTCATAACTCGTGAGCCGCTCATAACTCGCTCATTAAAAGCTCGCTCATTTAAACTTGCTCATTAACAACTCGTTCATTTACTTAATGAGCGAGCATGAGCATATCCTAACTCGCTCATGCTCGCTTATTAATCACCCCTAATCACACGTAAGGTATGCGGATTTCAACGGTTCAGATTCGTTATTTGAAATTGATTTGGTGAGTTTTAGAATTAAGCTCACCAAAACTTTGGTAAGCTTAAGAGCACCCTAGTTCTACTCTGCTTAGCTACTTTTATAATTTTAAAATTTAGATTAGTATATTAAATTTTAATTAAATTTAATTTTTTTAGAAGTTATTAAATGGTCAGCCCCATCATTTTTGTTTTCTGAAAAAAAGGCCTGAGCTCATTGTATTACACTATTACTAAATAACAGAATGTTTACATATCCCTAAAGTTAACCAAAAAATCCCTCCAAAAAAATGAAACGTTCAGCCCCATTTTATGCCTCTGAATCTATACTTTTGTGCTTTCTCCCAGCATGCACTCCCAAGTTGTGCAACTTTCTACAGATTAGATCTTGAATTTTGGGATTATGCATTATCGTTCGGAAAATTGGTACATATTGATGTCTCTGTCTTCCCTAAGAGATGTGTTTTTCCATGCGATTGGTTTCAAAATTTATTCATAATGTTGATTTTTGGAAATGTTAAATTGAATTTATATCTTAGTATGCAGCTTCGGTCAGTAGTCTGTGCCAAAACATGCAATTCCAAGACAATGATCAAATTGCAAGATAACCATCTAAATATAGGCATGCTAACCTGAAAATCAATCATAAGAAAATTGCAAATCACATATTTTAACAAAAAAGTGAAAAGTATCAATGCTTGGAGGCTATGTCGACTTGTCAGTTGATTAAAGATATCAATGAAATCAACAATTTGCATATATAGCCATAAAATCAACCGGGGCCATCTTGAAATTTAGCAGCTGATAAAGAAGATGATTTGAATTCTGGTACAATTTTTTCGTAACGTTCCATCATAATATGATTCGCTTTGTTAATGGATACGGTGAGTCTAATCATACCGATAACATGTCATCAATCTTTTTCCGTGCACGAGTCATGCGTGCTTTATAAAATAGGAAACCTCAATTTCATTGGCAGGTAAAAGTTAGTTACGTGCATCAAGCGATGGTTAAAGTTACCATCTGTCTGCTTAGAGCGGAAAAATGGCATGGCAGAGCAGGCTTCGTCACATAATATATAGTGCGGAACGGCACGGTATGTGTGACTATTACGTATTGTGACTTGCGTATCGCGTGTCGTGGTTTTCTTTTGAAAATTTGGCCCAACGCGGCACGTCACAAGAATAATCTGATTACGCAAGTTACGTGTAATTAGAACCGTTAGATCTTGATTAAATAGTGAATTTTAAATAAACTAATATAAATTATGAAAAAGATAGTTAAACATGACCAAGTAAACATTTACACGTGCCATCACTATTCGCGTGTTGTGATCACTTTTAATATTTTGATCACGACACGGCACGACATGTGTGACTGTTCACTTAGTCACGACACGACACAACATGAGACTAAAATCACGACGTGTTAATTACAACACAGCACGTTTTTACCAGTCTGTCTGCTCATCTCAGGTTCATTTTTTTGTCAAAACAATTAACTGCGCTTAGGTGATGTCAAACAAATTGAAAATATTGCAAACAAAGAGACTTGAATACATTTTGAGACTTCGAGTATTAGAATTACTGTATTACATGAGTCCGGAACAAGGGACGAAAAGCAAAAGCCCAATCAAATCAATAGATTGAATTAATTTTAATTTAGGCCCTCGAAACTTAAACCGCCCGCTGAGAAGCGAAATGCAAAACTAAAATCAATCAAGCGAAGCAAATCCATCTAAACAGCAAATCTGAAATTCAAGCGGGCCTGAACTCCACCGGCTCAATTAAACTATGTTTGGTGGAATAACTGAATACTAAAGGCTTTATTATACTATTAGTTCACAATCAATCAAACATGACCAAAATGAACAATCCTGACCGGATTAACGGACTTGGTAGATATATTTTTAGACAGCGTACCCTATTGTGAAGATATATATTTAGATGTTATCTTATTAAATTTAAATTTATTTTTAAGTTATTGAATCATAAAAACTGTCTGTTATACTTTAAATATAATATAATCTAATACTTGTACATAAATTTAATAGATTAATTTTGATTGCGTAGATATATTTTTAAGTTACATGAAGGATTCTCTATGCAAACACAAACAAAAGAGTTCCAAGTGATGAATTAATTACTATACAATTGGTCTCATTTTTATGTAATACATCTAATCAGTAATCACAATACAGAAAACTAGGAGATCAACACAGATATGCCATTAATTCTGTAATTAAGAGCTCGGCAGAATCAAAGTCTCACCTAATAACCATCCGTACTTAATCAGTTGCTAAAGCTGATATAAATAAGTGTGCGTACCAGAAACTTTTTCATGGTTAACAGTATAACAGTGGTAAGTATTCATCTATTTGGAATTCAATAGTTTTATTGTACAATTTTCTGACTAACCATAATTAGCAATGTAATTTAGGAAAATGATATCACGATCAAGTGGGGACCATTAGGACGGCCAAGTGCTGGCAGTGTGAACTGTGATGATGGCGTTCATCAGAAAACAGAGAAGATTGTAATAGGTCATTCTGATCAAGATGGCATAAAATTTTTCCAACCTGTTTACACTGATTCAGATAACAATCATAGCATCGAATTGCAGGCTAGGTCCACAGCATGGAAGCAACGAAGGTTATGAAGCCACTACATTCAAACTGGTATTTTTATGTTTATAAAAACTTTAGATTGATTATTATTCTGCATTTTTTCTTCTTTTTATATTTGAAATAATTGTTTTTTTCTTTCTCTTTCTCTTTCTCTTTCTCTTTCTCTTTCTCTGTATATATAACATCAAAGACTTTACTACGATACTAAAACAGACAATGATATTTTTCTTTTTGATAGTTCCAGCATACATGCAACTCTTGTCAAGTACATCTGACCTAATTGATACCTTAAAAAACATTGTTTGAACTTAAGATATTAAATTATATATGTATCTTCATTATTTAAGGTTAAAAAACATGCAACTCTGTATCTACTAATTTATCATTTTTTATGGTTCTTAATGAACAACCAATCAAACTGCAAATTAATTCAAAATTAATACCCAAACTGCAAATTATTGATCAGCACAAAATTTTCAACTAGAAACTTATATTATATTATTGTAGTAATGATTTCTTTACAATTGCAGATTAATATATCAAATTAACCAGTCACTCGGATAAAAGGAACTTATCACACTCTTTACGGAATCAAATATCTCTAATTTAGTAACAAATCAATTCAAGTAAACAATATCCAGTAACAATATCATGGATTCTGTTTACTCGGATAACGTTTCGGATTGACTATTTGGATTTTAAAAATACAAAAATGACTTAAAGCATATAGTGTTGAAGTACTTATTGAAGTGTATTGGCCGGTCTCATAAAAATTTTGTATATATAAAGGGTCCCAAATTTTCGTCCGCTCCGGGTCCCAAAATCTTCAGAACCGGCCCTGGATTCTGTTTACATTTGGAATTAACACATAACAAATTGGAAGTGAAGGTTTTTTTTTAAAAAATTCCAACAGAGGCTGAGGTTTTGTTATTATTGGTTCCGACATTTTTATTTTTACTCAAATTTTAAAATATTTTAATAAAAATAACCGGGTTTTTGAAAAAATTTTAAAAATATCCAAAGTGCGGAAAAATTCCACACTCCCGAATAAAAATTTGAGAGTGCGGAATTTTTCCGCACCCCAGAATAAAAATTCAGGAGTGCGGAATTTTTCCGCACCTCGGAATAAAAATTCGGGAGTGCGGAATTTTTCTACGGCCCGGCCTTTTTTTTTTAGTTTTTTGCAATAAATATGTGTTTTTTTCTTCTTGTAAATAACCCTACAGACCAATCAAATTCGGATAATTATAAAATTAGTTTGGACTGGTTAGACATAGATTAAATTTTGATTAATCTGAGGAGGTTTTAAATTTTTGTGCCCATATCTCTATCTTTTATTTTAGAATATTTTAAAAACTTATAAGTCAAAATAGTACAAAACTTACAATCAAAAACAAAGTTCAAATATCATGATCTTTTGTGTATATAGACAAAATAATATGGATTATATCTTACACTTTTATTACGATATTTATGTTTTAAATTATAAGTCATTAAAATTTTAAAATGAAGACATGGAGACACAAAAAATGAAGACATTTGAACCATCCAATAAAACTTCGAAATGAATTTTGTTAAAAAAACGAATAAAATCCGACCAATGGTGGGATATTCTTCTTCTTAAGAAATAATATTTATATATAAATTCCGTCAATTTTGCAAAATCTGACTATTCAAATTGAATGATTTTTATCCTAATTAATTAGTTTTTAAATTGAAAATTTTATAATTATTTTTTTAGGAGAATTTAAAAAAATGAGGAGAAGAAAAAATTATAATTCTTAATAAATGATATTAATGAACATAATAAAACTTCACCGCCTCACCTTTTCACACTCCTAGTTTTAGTATTTGCAAGAATCGGTAGTCAACAAAATTAACCTAAAGAGTTTACATCAAAAATAATAAAATGACCACTGCTTTTATATATTTAATTCTTCATATATATTCTTGCTCATAGCAAGGCTTAAGCCGTTTCGGATGAGATAAAAAACTAATAATAAGCAACAATTCCATTAATTGCTAAAATTAATTTAGGAACATTTGATCCATAAATTTTGAACCTATAAAAGATGCAACTTTCATCAACTTCAAAAAAGAAAATGATAAACTAAAAGTTGTATACTAAACCCGAAGTGCATGGAATAACATAACAGGGACTTTAATTCAAGCCAACAATAGAACAATGAGATCTAGTAATTAAAAATTTATCATTTTCTTTTTTGAAATTAATAAAACATAACGAAACTAAACTACACTAAAACTAAACTCAAACATAATAAAACATAACATAGCTAAACTGAACTAAAACTACTGAAATTGCGAAGGGCTAAATCGGTCAGGTGCTCTACCCCTATTTTCCCTACTGAAATTCCAGCCATGCCAGTCATTCCACTGTAGTTCTCCGTCCTGCGCTCTGCGGGCTGGTGTAAACTCATCGTATGGCTTGGGCTCTATGCTCATCGTGAGTGCTCTACTCCATGGATCCTCGGCCGCATGGGTAGCTGGCGGTGGCAGGGGGTATGGAAGATGGAATCCGCAAGCTGGGACGCATAGTCAGGCTGAGTCCCGCACGGACAGGGAGGGAGAGGAGAGAAAGAGAGAAGGGAGAGAGGATTAATTGGGTGCTTCAAGATCCGTGCTGGATTTAATTCAAAGGTCTAAACAATTCTATTCTGGGTGCAGAATTTTTCCGCACTTTGGATATTTTAAAAAAATTTTCAAAAACATGATTATTTTTATTAAAATATTTTAAAATTTGAGTAAAAATAAAAATATCAGTTATTGGTTGGTTGCTATTCCTCAAGGTGCCAACACAAAAAGGTCGTTTTAACAACAGACGGCCCACAACTCAGCAACGCCTCATTCAAAATATTTTTATGTATATTTCTTTTCGCTAACATCTTTAGAGCTTGTATCCTTGGAGAAGACTATTTTAATAGCTTGTATCTTTTCGCAATTGGGTTTTTAATTTTAATGGATATAATGATATCAAAATTTCATCAGGAATAAATGATAAAAACAAACAGACTATTTCAAAATTTATTATAAAACACCACATTCTTAATTTGCTACACCTTTCAATATTATGTTCCCATAATAATTACGAGGAGAGATTCAATTACATTCTTTTTTGGTGACACCAAATTACACTTTCCATTTTCAAAGTTTTTAAATTCCAAACAGTCGATCCAAACCGTTCAACATAATGGATATGTTAAAATGTGCTTGCAGATCAAATTTTATATTTTTTGAAATTTTTTTTACTATTTATTAAGTATTTAACAAAATCGTTATATTCAGGCCATTGAATTTTTGTACCCATCTGAATAAATAGCAAAAAAATTCAGAAAAATGTAAAATTTGATCTGCAAGCACATTTTAACATATTCTTCATGTTGAACGGTTTGTATCGACTGTTTGGACTTTGAAAACATAAGGTATAATCCGGTGTCACCAAAAAAGAATGTAATTGAATCCCTCCTCAATAATTATTATCTTAAAAAACTTTACAAAATTATGCTATACATTACAAAATTAAACAAGTGCCAATTGATAAGAAAATGCAGCATTTGTTGTTAATTTTTCAAATAAAACAAAATGTCACTTGAATTAAGATAATTAAGAGTTGAACAACTAATGATGGATTAGAATCCAACACAAATTTTGAGTTTAGATGAGTGTCCGATCAGAATCCGAACCAATCCGGTCTAAAGTGGAATGCACAAAGTTCTTTTAATATTTGTACAAAAGCAGATCAAACAGTATAACTCAGGTGATATGAATTCATCCAACAGTAGGATTGTTGCTTGTACGGTTGTAGCAGTAGGTAGGCTATATTGGGCCAAATAAGCCCAAAAGGACCATACCAGCAGTAATTGACCGTAAATAATTTGGGCCCCATAAGCCCAAAAAAGTACACTTTAAACTACTCTTATCGCTTTCTTCTCTCTTTTTATACTTGTACGAATCCACACCAGCAAGAGCCAAGAGGGCTCTCAATCTCATGGCACTCTCTCTCCTACCGCTAAAACCCGAATCCATGTCCTTATCCTCCCCGTCACCGTAAAAGGGAATCTTTTACAAGGGGCAGAATTATTTGTACTTCTAGATTCGTGCAAAGTTAAAAGAACGGTCCTGATCCACTAACTGTAAAATATTTATTTTTTCGGTACCGGGGCGGGGAGTACCTGAATTCCTAAAACCCTGCTCGCTTTCTCTCTCCTCGCCTCAGCCGCCCCACGACCAAGCTAGCTCTAAGAAAAAGAGCATGAAGAAGAACGGGAAAGAACCGCTTCAATGGACTGACACTTTTCTCTCCGAAGACCCCTTTTCCCTCCTCTCCGGCAGCGATCAAGGAGGTCTCTCTTTCTCTCTGACGAATTACTTGATTTTCTTCCCTTGTTTATGCCTGTTGAAGTATTGTTAACTTATTGGGGTTTTAATTTTGAGCAGGGTTTCTGTCTCTGGAAGAGATTGACGAGTCAGAGTATGGCTTGATCGGAGAAGTTGTTGAGGCGGTTGGAGAAGAGAAATGGAGCAAGAAGAAGGCTTCTCTATGTAATTCTCATAAAAGGAAGCGAGGAGATGAAAAACCAAGCGAGCTTGTTTCTGCTGCTGTTTCTAGTGGAGGAGGAGACAAGGGGAAGAAAAAGCACAAAGACAATAATAGAAGTAAAGATGTAACAGCTGATGCACAAGGAAAAGAAGAAGCAAAAATGAAGAAGAGGAAAAATAAGAAAGAAAATAAAAAGAAAACCAACCAAAAGGAAGATAAAACTGACAATATTGTGAAGGCTGATGTCCAAGGTACTTCACTTATTTCTCTCAATATGTTTATAATTTTCGGAAGTTAGAATTTTGAGTCCAGAGAGTATAGTTCTTTGTGGATTTTATCTGTTTTTGGGTGGCATTTAAGAGGTGGATTTAAGCTAATTCAAAACCAACACTTTCAAAGTTTAGGAGTACATGTTAGAATTTCTGTATCATTTCTACTTTGGAGGAAACTAGAGCTTGTTTGTTTTGGAGGGTACAGTTGAAAAGGATCTAGTTCATGTAAAGACAACTTTTCATCCTTTTGGAGGGACAATTCATTTCTACTTCTGATTATGTTACTTTTCCTGATAACTATTCAAAAATAAAAATGAAGACGGTAGGGAGTTACTTCTTGGAGAAGATGAAGTATATGCATGGAATGAGCTGAGGTTGCATCCTCTTTTGATAAATTCAATTCGTCGGCTTGGTTTTAAAGAGCCAACTCCTATTCAAAAAGCTTGTATTCCAGCTGCTGCCCATCAAGGGAAGGTTTGTACTTCATTAAAATAGTGGTACATAATAAAATTAGCTTACAAAAGATAACTAAACCAGCACAGTGATTAAGAGCTAACTGAAAGATTTCTGTTAATTTACAGGATGTGATTGGTGCTGCTGAGACTGGATCTGGTAAAACCTTGGCCTTTGGTCTACCAATACTACAGCGGCTCCTAGAAGAAAGAGAGAAGGATGCAAGGTTAATATTGGAAGACAAAGATTTAGCTGATAAAAAAAGTAGCACAGAAAGTCCCCTTCGCGCCCTTATCTTGACACCAACAAGGGAGCTTGCGTTGCAGGTTTCCTATGCCTCCATTTTTTTTTTTTTCAAATTACATTCCATTTCACCAGATTTGTAAATAACATCCAGCTTTTTGAGAAAATATCAGACTTTTAGTCATTTCCATGTAGCATCTTACTTTTAAAACCAGAGTCAAGTAAAAGAAAAGGCTGTGACAAAACTACACCAAGTTTCCTCATATTAGGTCAATCAAGTGTCTTCATTACTAGCTCTTGCAACTAGGAACCTGATATATCACTCCATTTGACTTTTGATTTATTTGATTGAGAGGAAAAAGAATTGGTGATGCACATATGCTAATATAAGAGGTACTATTGGCGAATTTACTTGTAAGGTCTTATTGATTAACTGTAAAGTGTTAGTTTCTGGCCTGAGAATTTATTTCCCTCCTAGGTTTGTGATCATCTCAAACAAGCAGCAAAATCTCTGGAGATTTATGTGGTACCAATTGTGGGGGGTATGTCGTCGGAGAAACAAGAAAGACTCTTGAGAAGACGACCTCATATTGTTGTTGGAACTCCAGGCCGGCTTTGGGAGCTGATGTCATCTGGAGAACAACACCTTGTTGAGGTTCATAACATTTGAGTTTATGCAGGAATTTGCATATTTTATCTTTTTATTGACATATTTGTAGAAATTCTGTTGTATATGGCTGAACTATTGTGAATATCTGTTTCCCTATAGATTGTTTGAAACTTATTCAGGTCACAATCCTTGACAATGAATTGTAAAACTGCATCTGTCACAGTTCTCTTTAATTTTTTAAAGGGAGGTGAGGCGTTGCAATTTATGAAAGAGGGGGGCTTTTAGCGAAGATATTTTTGGTGGCTTATGGTACATTTGTCGTAAATTATAATGCACTTTTTTTTTTTGTTTTAAGAAAGCTCCCAAGAAATAAAATAGCTGTCAACTGTAAAATTAGTATGGTGGTCCAATCTAAACTCTTGTGTTCTATATCATGATAGTGACTGGACCTCAATTGCTGTCACTACTCTAATTAACAAATACATTTTATTTTGCTCAACTCAGTTGCACTCTTTGTCATTCTTTGTCCTGGATGAGGCTGATAGAATGATAGAGCGTGGTCACTACCATGAGCTACAGTCCATCATTGATATGCTCCCCGTGACAAGTGGGCCTGGTACAGAAAGCTCTAGTAGTCAGTCTGAGCTCAACGTGCAAAGAAAGAAAAGACAAACTTTTGTCTTTTCTGCCACGATCGCCTTGTCAGATAACTTCCGTAAGAAGTTGAAACGTGGTATCTCTACCTCAGGGTCCATATCTGGTGGTCTGAGTTCCATTGAGACGCTCTCTGAGCGGGCTGGGATGAGGCCAGATGCAGCAGTTGTTGATTTAACGAATGCTTCGATCATGGCTAACAAACTTGAAGAGTGTTTTATTATGTATGCCCTTTTCTTGAACCCCTCTCAAATACCAGATACGAGAGAGAATTTAGAGATGAGTAATGTGGATTGTGTACGTCCTTTTTTTTTATAATCCCCAGATTATAACTGCAAAGAATGAGCAAAGTAAGCAAGTTGATAAGTAAATTGATTATAAGTGAACAATTAGGAGAATGCTTGATGATAGAATACAGTTTTAGTTATTGTAGGGATTATCCCTGTTCCTTGCTTGTTTCTTTGTATATCTTGTCAAGATCTGTACATAGAATAACTAGATCCTTACTTTTTCTTATCATCTTATGTAATGCCTTTTTCTGACTGGAAACTTGCTGATGGTTTCTTGATGTTTGGATTGTTTATAGGTGTGGGGAAGAGGAAAAAGATGCATACTTGTATTATATTCTGAGTGTGCATGGTCAAGGCAGAACAATGGTATTTTGTACCTCAATTGCTGCTTTGCGCCATATTTCTGCCATTTTACATAATCTTGGAATCAATTCATGGACTCTTCATGCTCAGATGCAACAGAGAGCTCGTTTGAAGGTTTACATTTCATATCAGAGTCCATAACCTCTTTTTTCTCAATATAAACTCTAGCTTGAATCATTGTTGCATTGTAATTTGAGCAACATTTTGGGAGATACTTAATGACATTAGTGCCAAAGGTAAAAGAGCTGATTCTGGAATTGGAACCTTGAACTCATTTTAGACTTTCACCAAAAGGAAAAACTTAAACTTGACTGGTAGTATTACTGACCAAAATTCAGTGCCTACAGGGCAGAGCCACTGTTTTCGAGGGTTGGGCATCTGCTCTACCCTGGATTTTGAATTTTTTTTTTTTTTTTTTTATAAACTCATATTGTATTGGGTTGCTACCCTACTATGAAAAAACTTTTGCCCTACCCTGTGAAGTCCAAATTTTCCAACGCATGATGCAATTTGTAGTTTTTGAATTTGTACTTCAATATTTTGATGAAATTTGAATTGTTAATATTTTCGCCCACTCCTGACTCAAATCCTAGCTACGCCACTGAGTGCCTCTTGATAGTTTAGTAAGTTTACCTGAATTTCTGAGAAATAAAACAATGTCTTCTACTGTTCGACTTGAATCCTTGTGTTGTGAATTTTTTGGTGATGTTTTGAGACCTCATATGCTCCACGGGCAAACTTGATCATTGTCAAAGACTAGACCAAAGCAATGAGCTCATTTATTCAGTATAATTGAATTCTACAAATCGTTTTCATGTTCCTATCTTTTTTGCATTGAGCAGGCTATGGACAGGTTTTGTGGAAATGAAAACTCGGTATTAATTGCAACTGATGTTGCTGCAAGAGGACTTGATATACCACATGTACGAACTGTAATCCATTATCAGTTGCCACACTCAGCTGAGGTAGAAACATCGTCTATTATTGTTGTTATTTTATGCTGGTAAACTTTTTGGATGCTTTACTGAAGTTGTTTTCTGACAGGTTTATATTCACAGAAGTGGCAGGACAGCACGTGCATTTGCTGATGGGTGTAGCATTGCTTTAATCTCTGCTAAAGACAAAACTAAATTTTTTTCCCTTTGCAAGTCTTTGTCCAAGGTAATTTTCTTTATCACCTTTAACCAGTCTTTTATGTTGAAATATCTTTCTAATCTCTTTCTAATGTTGGCTTGAAATGCAGGAGAGTCTTAAACAATTTCCTGTTGATAATGCCTACATGCCAGAGGTAATGAAGAGACTCTCCCTTGCACGTCAGGTTGACAAAATCACCAGGAAGAACTCGCAGGCAAGTGCCAGTATATTTGTTTATAAATAATGTGGCTGTAATTTTGGTAAATGCATATTGATTATTTTTGTTGGTTTTTCTGTTGTGTCTAGGAAAATGCAAAGAAGAACTGGTTTGAAAAGAATGCAGAAGCTCTGGGATTGGACCTAGACGTCAGTGACAGCGAGGAAGGAAGAACCAAAGGAATCAAGGAGAAGAAAACCTCTTCTGCTCAACTACACAAACTCCAACAGGTTCATTTTGAAAATTTTATAATCTACATTATCGTCCTAATTATCATCCAGATATGGCAAAAACAATTTACCTGAGCTGGACAACGAAATTGGTTCCAGTACAAGCCACCTGGTTTTAGTTTGTCACAATTGATTGTACCAGTGTGTTATTACTTATTACTAATGCAAAAGGGATATATTGTACAGAGGGATGTATTGACAACCTTTTTTTGTTTTTGTTTTGACAACTGGGACAACTGATATTAAAATTAGTCAACATTAAAAAAAAGTGTCAGATTTTTTATTTTTCATTTTGGTAACTTATCAAATTTGCTGCAATTTGAAAATCGCAACAATCAAAAGCACAATACTAGAAGCGGTAAACTTTCAAAATCTCCGATGGCGACTAATTGGTTTTCAAATTGCACCAAATTCAATACATAACCTATCTACAATTTTCTAAGTTTGTTACTTTGATAAGCATCATGCTGGTTGTCCTTGTATTATTTTTTTTTTTCAATATAACCTATCCTATCACTAACATAGTACAAATGTTGTTACAAGTTGAACACTCTTTCTACCTGAATGTTTGTTTTTTATTGTTAATCTGTACTCGTCTTTCATACAAGTACTTGTCCTTACTATAAACTTTCTTCAGGAATTGAATGCTCATCTGAAACAGCCATTGCAGCCTAAAACACTCTCGCACCGCTATTTGGCTGGGGTTAGTACCATCTTTTCTTATAATCATGTTATTATTATTGATTTTTTTTTTAACTTTAATAAATTAACACTTGCTTGATATATGATAGGCTGGTGTTTCGACAATACTTCAGCAGCAGCTAGAGGAGCTCTCGAAGAGCAATGCAAAAGGTGATATTACAGAAAACAATAAAAAGACAAAATTTGTTGTAATTGGCCAGGACCTTGTTGAACCACTCCAGGCCCTTCGCAATGCTGGCCATGAGGTATGTGCAATATTAAATTTTTTTCTTCTTCTCAGTATAGTTGTTTATTGGAAATAATCATCTCCCTCGCATATCTGGCCCCCATCTCACAGCCCGACATGCTCTTTAGTTTCACTAATCAGATTAATTTTTTTTTACTTATTTGTTTAAAAAATGTAGCTTTTACTAGAAATTTTCTGTTCTTTTGGAGGGAAAATAAAGGTCTAGGACAATCTGAAGAATATGTTTTTAAAAAATGTTTGTTCTTACATGCTTTCTTAGAATAGCCTTTTTAATCCCTGAAATATTTCTTTTTGAAAGCATCTCAATGTTAAGAGGCTCGGACTTTTACACTTAACAGGAGTGGCTTAAGGACTCCCATTAATCCTGAGATCCATTTCTTTTTTAGTTACCTCTTGCATTAATTGAACTTGCATCTTTTGTAAAGCCTATCACCATTGGCACTAGGCTTACAAGTTCAGGTTTCAAACCCATCATTTGTTCCCTTTTTCCGTTACTGTTGATGAATTTCTCATCTATGTCTGGCAGGTTTGTGTGAACTTGGAAAAGAAGAAGGAAGTGCACAAGCGTGCGGAGATATGGAAAAAGAAGAAGCGAGATGAAAAGAAACGTAATTTCCTTCATTCCATTATAATTTTTGCTTCTATATTTTTATTTTTTATTTTTTATTTTTCTCACTGTTTGTTCACTTGGCCTGTAATTGGTGGTTATTAGGTGCACGTGAGCAAAAGAGAAGTGCCAGAAAGAGAGCAAAGGAAGGCATGTAAAGGAGCATGTCAGGTCATCATGCAATTTTGCAGCAGAGTAGCCTTTTGTTTACCCCTCTTTTTCAGTTTATTGTGTTGGAGTATTTAGAACTTGAGATATCTTGTGGCAGGCTTAGTTGATAATATATAATTTATATTTTGTATTATTTTTTTGTAATAGAATTATAACCTTTCATAGATAATTTGGACTAAAAAACTTGAAATTCTGAATTGTGGATCTTAGGGCCTGTTTGGTAGATGAGTTTCCCATGGGTTTTCATGGATAAAAGTAAATGTGGGTATTTTTTTCCTTGGTGTCTTTGGCACAGAATTCATATATCCTCTGAGGTAACAAAATATTTCTGTTTAGATCTGAATTGTCCGATCAGAATCTGAATCAATTCGACTCGATGTGGAGTATACTGGACCTCTCTAATATTTGTGTGGATTTTGATCAAAAGGTTTGGATCTAAACAGAAATACCCTGTTAAAGTGATATGAATTCTTCGGCACACGGGTATTTTTTCAAATTAAATTCCCAGATGGTTAACTTTTTCCCTTTCAACGGTGAGTGCCCATGAAAAAAAAAATTGGGTCAGAGTTTCTTTTTGTTTTTTTTTTTCCAATTCGCGGTGCTGCTTGGCTGTTTCATTGAATTGACCATTCATTAATCATTGATACTGGCGGAGCTGTTTCACCAAATTCATTAATTTGACCATTTTGTTAAGTTCATTAAATTGTGATTAAGTTAAAATAGTCTAAAATACATTAATATAAGTGAATTGAAACATAAGATTAAAAATAACTTCAAAAAACATTTCAACATTAACATAATAATTGACAAATACAAAACTAAAAATAATTAAATAAAACAGAATTTAAAAGTATATGAAATTTTAATTGAACAAACTACAAGATCAATATAATAAGTTATTATTTCGACGTCTAACATAATTATACTATGCAAGTCTAGCAATTTTATCTCTTTTTTTTTTTTATTTCTTGCTTAACGTTAATTGTTAAGTCTTTTAACAGCTTCGTTGTACTCTTTATCGCTATGCCGTACATTCGTATATAATAAAATTGTGTATAACATGCATGCTTGAATTATGTCCGCTTGTGTATCAATTGTGTGATATGTTTCAATTTTTAAAATGAGAAGTTGTCATTTATCACTATGCATTGCGTGATCAATTCACTATAATATCACTTTACATTGTATAAACGATTCAATCATTTAATTTTTTTAAGAATCTAATATGTACAATTATATTAATTTGAACTAGTACCTGGTATCAATACAAGTAATATAATTTGATTTTAGCATTACATCTTCTATAAAAATAAAAAATAAAATAAAAACTAACTTCATATCAAATTTTCTATGTAATTTCCGAACATCTATATTATAATATTTTTATATGTTAAAAATTTACAAATTGATATTCCCATACGTAAAATCTAATTGTTTACAAACATTACATGGTTTGATCATTTTTGTTACAAACATCATACCTCAAGGTAATTGTTTTTATTTAAAAATGTTGTTTTACTTGGGCATCTGTTTCATACTTTAATGTTCCCAAGTCAGCTTTAAAAAAAAGTTTGTTAAATTAACAAGTTCAAAATTGTATTGTGCATATAATTTTTGTAGAGAATATTAGCTAATCTTCTATCAACAAAGATCCTTCGTACCAAACAAATATGCCATTTCCGTCGGGTAAGATGATTTTGGACAATAACATATCTATAAATTTATTTTTAATTGCAATTTTGTCTAATTTTAAGAAAATTATTGTTGTCAAAATAATATCGAGAATATCAAAAGAGACATATTAAATAGAGATCATAAAATGGAGAAATATTAAATAGAGATCATCATAGAAAAGTAGCAGCTAAAGATTTTAGAAGTCTAAAACATGTAAACAGGTCAAAAGTAACTGCAAGCTCATAAAAGGAGCAACCAGTGTCGCAAGTAGTGTAAATTTTTATCTGCCAATCTTACGAGGTAGCTAGCTACTGAATTTAAGCAAGGTACGAGATACCTCATGGCATTTCCTATACTATAGTTTCAAAATATCCTACTCAAAAACTCGAAAAAGTAACAATTTCATTTTTAGAAAATCAACAGTGCGTAAGATCTCAGCCGAAAGATGGTGATAAATGTTTGCAATAATCACGGTGAATCATCAATTGGACACAGTTTGCATCACGGAGGGAGAACGCAACAAATTTCACGAAGACTGAAAATAACAGATAAAAACAGAGGAAAAAGGTGGATTCAGATAGAAATAGTCAATCACCATGGACCCGCCATCTTTTGATGCGGATCTAAGACTGGGGCGACAATCAAATATCATCATTTTCCACAAAACCACAAAACAATCTCTTCCCATTCATCAGATCTATAATGTTTGTCAGTGAAAAAGAAACTACGGTTTTACCAACATTTACTGAGAAGAAACTGTAGGCTCCGAGTCGCCGATGAGGTACAATACGGCGAGATAGAACTAGGGTTTATATAAAGAGAAGAAACGGCTAAGCGTCTCTGTTCGTGTCGATCTCTATTCTCTAGACAGATATTGAGCCTCTCGGACCACTCAAAACAACTAATGGATTACCTTTGAGAAATAGCACCCAAAACAAATTTTGAGTTTAGATCTGGATCGCCTGATCAGAATCCCGACCAATCCGGTCTAAAGTGGAATGCACAAAATCCTTTTAATATTCGTACTAAAACAGATTGAACAGTCCGAATCTAAACTCAAAATTTGAGTTAACTCAGGCGATATGAATTTATCCAACAGTAGGATTGTTCCTTGTACCGTAGTCTATATTTGGGCCCAATAAGCCCAAAAGGCCCATACCAGCAGTAATGGATTACATTGGAGAAATTGTTGTTCCTTGTGCCAGTTGACCGTATATAATTTGAGCCCAATAAGCCCAAAAACACACTTTAAACCTGCTCTTATCCCTTTCTCCTCTCTTTTCTTCCGAAGCCACACCAGCAAGTGAAGAGGAGTAAGAGGGCTCTCAATCTCATGGCACTCTCTCTCCTACCGCTAAAACCCTGCTCCCTTTCTCTCTCCTCGCCTCAGTCTCTATATCTTCATAAGAGGAAATCTCTTTCTCTCTCTGTTCGATCAGCGCCTGATGCCTCCTCAAGCTCCACTGATACCGCTCCAGAAAATACAACACAAAATGTACCAGAAAAACAGGTAAATGTTGCTTCTTTATTGTCTCAACCTTTAATTTTTTTTCTTCTCAATAGTGGGTGCTGTCTACAGTTTTTCAGTTGCAAAACTTAATAACCAAATTTCTGGTAAATATTTAAATAAAGTTTTCAAATAAGTAGTACCAAAATAAATCTATACTGGTTATTGCGGTACTGGTACGAAATGATAAACTAAATAAAGTTTTCAAATAAGTAGTACCAAAATAAATCTATACTGGTTATTGCGGTACTGGTATGAAATGATAAACTACTTGGGTGTTATACCTGAGTTTCCTTTTATGTGATTGCTTGATTGGTCTCTCCATCCTTTAGAATTGATTGAAAACCCATGTACTATCGTTTAAGCTTCGTACCAGTACCATGTAAATGTTGATTGCGGTACAGGTAAATATTGCTTCTTTAGTGGTTTTTACATCTCAATAGTGAAAATGAGTATTTCTACCAATTAAAGATGAATCAATTGGTGGGTACTGTCTTCAATTTTTCAGTTGCAAAACTTAGAAATCATATTTCTGGTAAATATTTTAAGTGAAAAGGACTTTGCACTACCCTATTGAGTGAAGGAGCCAGGTAGAGCTAATGCCTACCCTGGATATTGAAAACTATTCTTAGATCTTCCTCCCCTTTTCTTCTGTGCATATTTTCTTTGAATTTTGGTCTATTTTCTGAGGAAGGGGACAATGAGATTGTGGAAAAAATATCGAATGGACACGGTACACATGAGCCTAAGAACTATTATCATAAAAAAATTCTGTGAACTGAGTTTAAATGAGAAAATCTACGGTTGGGTTTCATTTCTAGCCTACCCCAACTTGTTTGGGACTAAATGCTTGGTTGTTGTTGTTGTTGTTGAGTTTAAATGAGAAAATGGCAGAAGGGTGGGGCCCGTGGTCAGAATAAATGAACGACAGGGCATCAAATTCACTTTCTTTCTTCTTCTCCATTGCAACCAAACCCTGGAACAGATCATTTCCACTGTTCTCTCCCATTTCCTTTCTTCATCTCCATTCCTGTGTGTGGAGGACACCTCCATTTCCGCTAATTTTTATTTTCTAGTTTAATTTTAATTGTTGTCATGTTTTTTTTGCTACTTTTTGTTTCTCTTTATTTTATTTTATTTTTTCTATACTTTTGCTCTTATAAGATTATGGTTAATCATGAGATTAATTTTATGAAAATTCTAATGAGTTTGAACCCGATTAGCTAATGGGTTTGAACCCGATTAGCTAATGGGTTTGAACCCGATTGACTATTTTCTAATACTGGTACTAGCCAATATCAGTGTTATTTAGCGTACTGGTGCACACTACTTCTTCCCTACCATGACAAAAATCTTGGATCCGCCCATAGTTATAACTTTGCTTGATAGTTATTGTGGTACTGGTAGAAAATAATAAACTTTTTGCATGTTATGCATGTTTTTTCTTATTTATTTGATTGCTTAATTGGTCTTTCTTTCCTTTAAAATTTGATTAAAAACCCATGTACAATCGATCAAGCTGGGTACCGGTACCATGTGGCACCTGCCATTTACTGGTATAAATAGTGGTATAATGGCCCTTGGTTCTGACCCAACTGCTCCCAGTCATTTTTTTTACTGATGCTAGTACGAGTCCGGATCCTCTGAAGCAACTCAAATTTTGAGTTTAGATCCGATCTGTCTGATCAAAATCCGGACCAATCTGGCCTGAGGTGAATGCATGTGGCCCTTTTAATATTCGTGCCAAAACAGATCTGACAGTTCGGATCTAAACTCAAAATTTGAGTTACTTTAGGTGATATGAATATTACTACTTTGGATTGAAAACTTTTGTTAGGATGTAAGTGTTTAAACATTGTCTCCCAGTTTGTTATTTTTGATAATCTTCATTTTACAATAGAAAACTTGCTTCTCTGTAAATTAAGTCAAACCTTTCGATATTTACCCTGTACCTGTTACACAATTAGCATTTGGGAAACTAGTAGTTGGTCCATCAATAGTTCCTTCCTAAAATATTTTATGAGTGAGGCTAATAGTAATATGCATATTACGCATCAGCCCGTGCTATAGATCCATATCTCTATTTTCAAATTTCAATCAGTCAATCCGAACCGTTAAACATGATATTCATATGAAAATGTGTTTGGAGGCCAAATTTTACAATATTTAGAATTTTTTTACTATTGTTTAGATAGGTAGAAAATCACTCCAGAATTTTATATGAAGTGATTTTCTACCAATCTAAAATAATTAAAAATTCTGAAAATTGTAAAATTTGGTCTGCAAGTAGATCATGTTGAGTGGTTCAGATCTACTGTTTGTACTTCGAAAATGGATATATGAGTCCATAGTACAGACTGCTCTGTAACATGCATATCACTCTATATATATTGTCTCATTCACTTTTAATTAAATGTGAAGTTTTGAAATTACATGATTTGTAGAAAATGCAAGTGGTGGTAAAAGTCATGGAAAGATCACGACTTGTCTTAAAATTTCTATGGATGGAGAAAAACCTTGGCCTGGCATTAGACCAGGTCGTACCGGGCCACGGCACAATACCGATAAGCCCGTACTACTTTTGGCCAATGGAGGATGCTTGGGACGTGCTCAAGGCCAAGTTGGAGCGGCCCTGGATCCCTAAAAAGCGTAGAACCGCTCTTCTCAATCAAGCAACTGATATCATTAATTTATGGCAACAGAACATTGCTGAGTCCCAATAGTAAAGGGTTTTCCTTTTTCTTTTTCTTTTTCTTTTAATTTTGTTTTTCTTATAGAGTCCATGAGCTTGTTCGTATTTATTTTGTTTAAAAAATGGTGCTAGTATTTTGTCTAAACAAGATTATTTTGTTCTCTTTTTCATGTAGGTTTTGATAATATGTATTAGTAGTTGTGTAGGTTAGAGATAGTGAAATTGAGGTGTAGTTTAAGGACTGTAATAGTAATGATTGATGGGCATGTAATTGTTAGTACCAAAGAGTTTGATTACTTTATACATAATTAGAATGTAAAATTTATTTTTCATCAATGGAATTAGTGGCGTTATGCCACTTGAGAATTCATATATATGTAACAAAGTTGTTCTTCGGATGATGCAAGAAAGGCATCAAAGAAAATCAGGCAATTGGAATTGGAGTTGCAAAAGGTGCAGCAGATGCTATTGAAAGTACTCGAGGCGGAAAGTGTAAATGGAATTACAGCAAGTGTTGTGCCATTGCCAAAGAGATCAAAGGTTCTTTTAGTAGAATATCTCAGTGGTTGCATGCGATTCAAAACGCATGAAGATTAGTTGCATTTGCATGCATGTTCTTTTGATTATATGCCGCTTATTGTATAGTTTGATTCATCAATTCCTTGTATTCACTGTGAGGTAATTTGAAGAGTGTTCGTCAACTTCAACAAAATCAAGCAAATAATATTATCAAATTAATCTTTTTTTTTAAATTGCTTGGTAGTGGCTACCAATTATCAAATTAATCTCTCTATAAATTAACTAGTCGGATTTCAAATTGCATCAGGTTTAACATGTATATATAATATATAAACTATAGAGAATACACACACAATTTAATTTTTGGGGTAATATTATACGAGGTCTCAAAATTTGTAGTTTGTGACAAGTTGGTTTCCGAACTTTAAATTTTGAAAATCATGCGATGATTGACAAGGACCGCCCCACCCCATGAACTTATTTACTATTTTCTTCAAATAATATTTAAAACTTGCACATATTTTAATTAGAGCAATTTTAAAAATATATATCAACTTTTATACATAAAATAGTTGTAATATAAGATACCTCTGAAAAGAGTAAGAAAATAAGCACTGAGGCCTTCCAATCTTTCTGTTTTGAAACTCATATAAAAATAGTGTTCGTATGGAAGGTTGTAGGTTGTAATTTTGAAGCTCATATAAAAATATTTTATGAATATTAAAATTTTAAAAATTAAACCTTCCAGAAAAACACAAGCAAGCGGTTACCTTTTTTAAATTTCGCCCTTTCTCTGTCAACCATGTAACTAGCTCAAAGTTGACAATATGTCATTAGCACCTCGATATAAAAGAATACCAGCATAAATTTTTAATTAGATTGTATTTATTAGATGGGAGAATTTCATATATACCACTCAAAAACTGCGAAATTACGTATTTACCATCCAAATTTCTATAATTACATATTTACCATCTAAAAATCTAATAACTCACATATTTACCCAATTAATCAAAAATGAGACTAATTAAGTTTAAAATTATATAAAATATAATTAATAAGTTATTTATTATTTTCTCCTTCTCTGCCCCTTCCTCTTCTGCGTGTAGATTTCCCTCCCTTTTTTTAATGTAATTTCCCATTTTTGTTGAAACTTTATCACTATCTCGTCTCTCTCGTTTAAACTCGGAGAGAAGGGGCGACATGCTCGGATGTAATGATTCCAACTCCAGCCCGATCGTCCAAAAATAAAGTAACCACTCAAACTTTTACAACAAATTAACTCGTACTTAATTCGATACTGATATCGCAACCAGTTATCAAAGTAGTAACTGAGTTTGAGAATCTGTGTTTTGTTACTGGCACAGTTTAGAATGTCTTTTTTTAATCTTTTATATTGGGTATAAAAGAGAACGATTCTAAGAAAATAAAGAGAGAATGCTAACTTAATCCTTGATTAATTATAGTTTTAAGAAAATTAAACATAATTAATCTAAATTTTGGATATAGCAGTTCACGGAATCACCGTCCATATTCTTGATAGCTAGTTATGGTTCAAATACTATCTAAAGCTAGTTATAATATACATAGGATACCTAGCTCTGACAAGATAATTAGTAGGAAAATAAGCACCGAAGCCCCTCTAGCCCCTCTAATATTAATAAGGAGCCTAAAATCACAAATCGTACGAATTAATATGCATGCTAGAGCAACACTGGTACCGGCTGGGACCATTTTTGCAAGGGTGCCTAGACAGATTAATTGCAAGGAAGCATTATATCTAATTTTTTGCTCTTGCCTAATTTTGCCTAACAAATAACGGCTGCATGCCTGCATGTAATCGGCCGGGTAGTGCAATTAAGTATATCCTATAATATAATATTGACTCTTCAGTCAACCAAATGTTTGCTATTGCTTATATTGGGGTGTGAACGCGAGCTATATATGACAATATATTATTAATTTAAGATCATCATCTAAAAAAAATATGGAACCTTTAATTTGTTCCGCTATCACTTGCTTTTTGATAAAAGGTGCTAGTATTTTTCACGCGCCTTTTAACCAAACAAATAAATAAAAAGATAATACTCGTCTGCTAATGTTATTTTCTATGAACACAAACTTCAAACCATCTAACATATCTTAATATTCATAGGAATCTTCTAATTAATCAGATTTCAAACTTGTTATCTTTTATATAAAGAGAGTTATATTTTGCCATTAAATAAAAAAACTAATCTTTTTTGTCAAGTATTAATAACTGAGTGAGGCTACAGTACTGTACATAGCTAACATTGATTTGTACTGTGAATATATATTTTTATCTACCTAAAAATAGTAAAAAAGCTCGAATAATATAAAAGTTGGCTACAAGCACGTTTTCATATAGACATTATATTGAATTGTTTGAATTAAATATTTAAAAATTTTTTAAAAAAAATATGTATCCATATTACGGATCAATATCATAGCTCACTCTTAATTATGTATATATTTAATAAAATTTACCACTTTGAAGGTAGACAATTAGATCATTGTGAAATCATGTTTCGAATTAAGTTAGATCAAAAGTCAGCATTGAGGACAAGAGTGTGGCAAAATTTCAGCGTAAATAATTCTTGTTAAAATTATGAAAACATATATTTCTACAATTATTTTATTATAGATATCATATACTTGCACAAGTACATTTAAAAAATATATATATTTAATTAGATGTGAGCAGGTGTCTCACTATGACCAGGGCAAATCTACGGCATTGGCCAGTGGTGTTTAGCTAATCTTATGATTTAATTTTTTTACATATAGTTAATTCTTCTCATAAGATATTAAATATGTGCCAGTAATTTGCGGTGATTATAATTTCAGTTTGTGTTTATGAAGATCTGAGTTTAAATTCCACTATCACATATTGTGTGTTTTTATGTTTCAGTCTCTCAATTTTTTATTTTTTTTTATTTTACCTCGGATCGTGACTCTCCTATGTTGCATGGAATTATATTTTATGATATCCAAACTGTTTCCAAAGAATTTATATCCTCAAAAGCGTTAGAAAAATTCAAACATGAATCAAACGAACGAAATCTGATCGAAATTTAACTTCATTAAAATTGTTAATATTAATTTCAGCCCATCCACCTTTTCCAAAATGCAACTGCAGACACCGCGTTGGATGCATTCCAACGCTGTTGAGAGTATAAAACTGTTTTAACCTAGAATGCCTTTGGGTTAGTGCTTTTTATTTAATGTTTCATGGAGTATATTTGAAAAATAAAAAAACACATATATTGTTACATCGATCAATCCGAATCATTTCTCTATTTAAGTTCTCGAAGTGTGCGTTTTTTTTACCCAAATGTGTTGTGTTGAGAATAGTTCATCAGAAATAGCAGTTATTCCTGAGTTAGCGTTATTTCTGTGTCACCCAAATGTACCCGAAATGAATTGTATCCTTCACTTTTTTGTAAAATTAAGAACAATAGAAAGCACCATATATATATCTCCATTATATTATTAAGCACATTGGGTGTCCGATCCGCCAACAACTACGATTGAAATATGAAACTTCGGATTTGATCTCAGCCATCCAATTACATAATTTGTCTTCTTTAGATTAAATACATCCGTTTTATGTATAGAAGTCTAAATTTAGTTAAAAACATACTCACCACATGTGCTGTCACACGATACGTTACAATTAAAATTGAACAAACTCTGAAATTTAGTGATATATTTATCTGTTTTCTTATTTCTTTGTTTCCATATTTCTCATCTTCAATTGAGGAAACTCCACCTTTCATTTTCTTATTCTTTGTTTCCTTGCTTCTTCTTCGTTTCTATACGGATCACAATGAAAATCATTTTTTTTATTTCCTTATTTCTCTTTCTTATTTAGAATATATTTCCAATATATAATATATCAATGTGTGTGTGCGTGTGTGTGTATTCTAAATTGGAAACAAAGAAGAAGAAGAATAATATAATTTGGAAACAAAGAAGAATATAAATTGAAACATGTGTGTGAATATATATTTCTCTTATAATATGTGTGTGTGTGTGTATCCTATACATACACACGATAACATTTTTTATTTATGTTTTTTGACATCATATTATATGTTGATATTAAATTATTGTACGATATTTGATATTAGATTCGAATCGAGCTTTTATTTGATATCATTTGTACTTAAAAATAAAGAATCATCACATCATCAAATTATTATCAGAGATCACAATTAAAGTTAATTAAAAATACAACATCATATAAATTTTCTATTAACATGTGTCTTAATTTTTGAATAATTATTATTATTTTCTTTGATATATTTTTTTCTTATAATATGTCTCCGTTGCAACGCACGGGTATGATACTAGTATATATATATAGAGATAGGCTAATATGCTTTCGGTAGCATATGGGCCGAAATACACACGGTCCAAATTTGAAATTTCAAAATTCAAAAAGTCGATCTGAACTGTTCATATTGTTCTCCATTTAATATGTGCTTAGAGACCAAATTTTACATTTTTCTAAATTTTTTTACTATTTATTAAGTCACTTTGAAAATTGCTGATCCAATGGTAGCTTAACAAAACAGTAAAACCGTTGGATCAACGATTTTCAAAGTGGCTTAATAAATAGTAAAAAAAATCAGAAAAATGTAAAATTTGGTCTCCAAGCACATATTAATATGGAGAACAAGATGAACGGTTTGGATCGGCTATTTGAACTTTGAATCCAGTGATTTATAGTTTAATGCATAAAGATATCTATGCATTGCAATGTATGATAGTCTTACTCATATAGAGTATATATATATTTAAAAAGGCAAAATGCCCGTTGATGAAACATGAGTCTTACCAAAAAAATAAAGAAAAACACAAAAGAAGCACCATAGATATACTTCTACTTGATAAATTTGGAATCATTATAAAAAAATTATAAAGAAAGTTAAAACTGTCATTGTGTCGTTCATTACTCGAAAATTATGTACATAAATATTAATTAAATGTAAAATATTGGTTATTAGTTACAAGTCGACAAAAATAGATTATTGTAATTGACATAATTATCTGATGAACGACTCATAGTTATCAAAAATCGAATCATATTGATATAATGGAATATGCTAGCATGCTACGCGTAGCATAGCTCCCTTCTGTGCAACAGTTCAATATTCGACTTTTCAAAATCCTAACGGTTGATCCGAACCGTTCATCTTGTTCTCTATGTTAATATGTGTTCGGAAACCAAATTTTACATTTTTTGAAATTTGTTTACTATTTTTTTATATTTATTGAAAATCGATGTTTTTAGCAAATATGGACTATAAGAAAACAGAGATTTTCAATAAATCTAAAAAAATAGTAAAAAAATTTCAAAAAATGTAAAATTTGGTCTCCAAACATATATTAATATGAAGAACAAGATAAACAGTTCGGATCGACCATTAGAATTTTAAAAAGTCAAATATTAAGCCGTTGCACAGAGGAGAGCTATGTTACGCGTAGCATGCTAGAATATTCTTTGATATAATATCTCCATAAATTTAAGGTTCTTTAAACTATAGTTTATTGATGTGGTTAAATGTTGATCGGTGTACATGGAATTTAATGCGGACCTCATCACCTCAGTACAGTGCACGAATTTTGAGAGAAAAATTTAATGCGGACCTCTGTACACTGCACGAATTTTGAGAGATCTTCACGCGCCTGGCCTCTTTACCCCCTTTACAAATTGACAAATATTTTAATCAACAATAGTAATTAGTCAACTTCGATTAAGAAAAAGTGGGTGGGCCGTGGGCCACTAATGGGCCTTTCTTTAACAAACCACAGGAGTTATTTAATTATTTTTCCAGCAGCAAATCCAATGGAAAGTTGCCTAAAAAAAACTTAATTTGACCGTATTATGGACCCTTTGACTTAATTAGTTCTGGATTCAAATCCTCTCTTCTCTCTTTCTCTCCCTCCTCATGGCGTCTTGCCTAAGTTTGGCAAGCAGCACATGAGAGTATGAGACTACCAGAGCAAGAGACAAAGACAAAGATATCTTACAAGAGACTTGAAAGGATTTGAGTTACAAAGTCAAAGGTGCCACCTTTTGAACTAAGCAACTATTTAAATGCACCATATTCTTCTCTGGTTGATTCCCATCCTCTCATTTTCTAATATAATCTATCAGCTCACTTCATATTCAGGCAAGACCCATCAATTTCTTGTGAGGTGTTGTAGCTTCTAATCTCCGTGATATTTTTGAAATCAAAGGTCCGTTCGTAGACATTCTCTTATTTCGAAGTTTTGACGTGGTGATGAATCTTTTTTTTGGTTAATGTGCCTCTGATATCTTGAGATTCGGGTCTCTTTTAATCGTCGAATCTTTACTCCACTTGAACCCAGTCAGTGTGTTATCGTTTCTTCAAAAACAAATATCAAACCGTTGAATACTTCTATTTGTAATATATTAAATTTATTTACCTAAGTAATAAACAGTAGTAGGTAATTCAATAATTAACACCCCACCTAATATTCTTCTAATATTTACATTGTTTATTGATCTGTTATCTCTACCTTCGATTCGCACATTTCATACTGTTAGATAGATTGTATGCTCTCTATGTTTCTTCCTAGAACTTCATTTATTTTTCTTCTCTCAAAATACATACATATATTTTTTTCTCTCTTTCTCTGACACTTGGCTGGGAAAAAGAGCAAGCAGAGTACCCAAGACGTGAGAAGTGGTAAAGAAACCACGCATATATTGTTTGACGTCTCCCAATTTCACGCCTACAAATCTGGCCTTTAATGGCCTCAGAGGAGGAATGCATTTTATAATTTTGGCCAAAATATCAATAAAAATAAAAAAAGAAGAAGAGCAAGATGTGAACAAGGTATGTGAACCCTTGCACAAGAAGAGGGATGTCCCATGTGATTCTTCTCTTTTTATTCTTCTTTGTTTTCCAATGAATCTCCTTTGGTGCTTCTATAATTCTTCTTTACTTTTTAGTGTGATACGCCATAGACCTTTCATGTTCTACAGAAAATCAAAATGTAGAAGCTTCTTGTTTCAGGATTACGAAAAACTGTTTGCACATGGATTTGCATGCTAGCTATAAAGGCATAGGCAATTTAATTAACAGGTTCAACTTAGGGTCCCTCTCTGATTGCTCCATAATTTACCCCTCTAATTCTGCTCTAATAATCTTTGTACAAGTCTCTCATTCTACGAAACCACTTCTTCATTTCTTTCCCCTTGATTTTTAAAATTAAATCAAACGGTTTACTTAGTGTCAGCACATTTCAACTGTCCTACATCAGGCGGGCCGTTTACTTGCAGGATTTCCTCAAAGCCTTGAAGATATATTTCTGAAAATATTTCTGAAATTGTTTGATTGTGCAAGGTAATTGCTTGTTTGATTGCAGGTGTTTTCCTTTTGGAAATACTATTAGTTCATTGTTTGGTCTAACCCATTATATTCCTTTAGATTTTGCCCCACCTCCGGTTGAATAATCTAAATTTCTCATTTCTCTAGCTCATCTTGTATTTGCTTGTCATTCAGTGATCAATGTCTTTAATTTTTTTTTTCAAAAATGATACTCATTCTTTGTTTTTGGCCCTTTTTCAATGCAGATAGAAATCATATATACATACCGCATAGTGGCACATGGGTCTAATTCGAACTCCAAGCATGAGAAGTGGGGATTATTTAGAAGGGATGATGAATGATTATGTAGGTGGTAAAGCAAATAATAGCAAGATGAGAGTGCCTCCTAAGAGCTCTGCTCGCTTGGTTGCGGGTCTGACCTTCCTTCAATTTGCCTTTGCTATGTATGCCACATTCCTCCTCTATTACATGAGCCCTTCTGTCGATCTGCGCACAAAACCCGACTTCACATGGGCAACCCGCATTGCCCACCAATGGAAACATTTCATAGCACAACCTCATGTACTATCTACCATACAAGAAAATGCGCTCGTTATCAAGTCCTATTCCCCGCAAGAGGTATGCGAGTATGAGAAGATCGAATTCTCACAAAAGAAGTCGAACGATGAATTGATGATCCGGCTCAAAACGGGGCTTTACAATGAGGTGCTAGATTTTCAGCAGAAGAATTTGGGCACTGAGACGCTTCCTGAGCTGCTAAATATGAAGTCAAGGTGGAGCGCACGTGGTCCCAATGTGCCTAAGATCACAGTGATTTTAAACCATTTCAAGAGAAAAACCCTTTGTGCACAGCTCGATTCGCTCCTTAACCAAACCCTACCTTTTCACCATGTGTGGGTGATTTCATTTGGAAGCCCCAATGAGTTATCCCTGAAAAGAATAGTTGATAGTTATAACCATTCCAGGATAAGCTTCATCAGCTCAAGCTATGATTTCAAGTACTATGGGAGGTTCCAGATGGCACTCCAAACAGAGGCTGACTTTGTTTATATACTAGATGATGACATGATACCAGGCATGAAAATGCTTGAGATTTTGGCACATGTAGGTGGAACAGAGAAATATAGGAACTCTGTTTTGGGGAGTATCGGAAGGATTTTGCCATTTAGGCAAAAGGATTTCACATTTCCTAGTTACCGGAAGTTCAGATCGAAGGAGGCTGGGCTGTACTTACCTGACCCTGCTTATGATATCACAGTCAAGAGGATAGTACAGGTCGATTTCTTATCCAGCTCTTGGTTCCTTTCAGCCGACCTTGTCAAGACTTTGTTCATCGAGACACCATTTACATTCATGACCGGTGAAGATCTCCACCTGAGGTAATCAATTAACTACTACATAATTACAATTTTCAGATTTTAGTTCAAAACAAAATTCATATTTATAAGAGGCTACGGTACTATGCATAGCGCGGATTGGTCCGTACTATGGATCAATGTACAAATAGTCTAGAATTTTTAGATCAATTGCCTAAGGGCTTACACACACACACACACAAAATTAGATCAATACATAGTACCATAGCCTCACTCTTATAAATAAAATATATAGCAAAATAAGACTAAGAGAAATTAAAATTTTCTGATTTGAAGTTATTTGACCGTTTCTCACTCAACTAATTGATATGTCCATTATTATATATGCAGCTATCAGTTACAGAAGTACAGGAATGCAGGATCCTTTGTGCTACCAGTGGATCCAAATGATAAGGAGACATGGGGAGACAGTGAGCACCGTCTTGCTTATGTGTCAGAAACAACCGTAATTTTCAAGGATATAGTGCAGGTGAGAGATGATCAATGGTGGAAAGCTCTCACCACTGGCTACATCACTCAATGGGCATCCATGCACCCTCAGAAAATTGATGCACTTTTCTATGCTCACTCCCTTTCTGAGGTCAAAGCATTGGCCCCTCTCCTAGAGAAATTCCGTACCACGCCAGGTAGAAAGGCCTATATCGTTGTATCGGGCGGACACTACTGCTCCTGTGAACAGGCCGCTATTGCTCTTAAGTGGCCTCAAATTGTGTGCAAGGAGAGGCGGTTCAAGATATTTGATTTGGAAATAGGGGCGATTTCTGGGGGCTCCAAATCAGACGTCCCGATCGTGCAGGCTGTCTACTCAAGCATGAGAGGGCTGCTAAAGATGCACAATCCCAGCTTAATCATCACAGTCAATGACATAGATGCAAGTGTAAAGAGTGCACTAAAAATGGCTGCTGAGTCAAGTGTGAACCATACGGCACTTGTTCTCCTGCCGAGACCTTCTATCCAAAAGGTCCTTTGGATGGCCAATCTTCGACCTGCGGCTTTACCAAGTAAATTTTTAGTTTCCTCATATCATCCTTATTTGCTAGTACTTTTTAATATATGTATTGAATTTACATAAATTTCTAATTTTTTTTCTCTGTATTTCAGATTGGAATCGGATGAGGGTTTCTGTGAACATCATCACTCAAAACCGTGTGACATCTCTCCAACGGCTACTTAAATCTCTCGAGAATGCCTATTACCTTGGCGATGAAGTGCCTCTGAGTTTCAACATGGACAGTAAAGTGGATGAGGCTACTCTGAAGTTGGTGGGGTCATTTCAATGGCCCCACGGCCCCAAAACCATCAGGCGGCGCATCATCCAAGGAGGATTGATCCGTGCCGTTAGCGAGAGTTGGTACCCAGCCTCAGATGATGATTTCGGCTTGCTATTAGAGGATGACATCGAAGTGTCCCCGTACTATTACTTATGGATTAAATATGCATTGTTGGCATATCACTACGACCCTCAGGTCTCATTGCCGGAGCTTTCATCCATCTCTCTCTACACGCCACGGATAGTGGAGGTTGTGAAGGAAAGGCCTAAGTGGAATCCGACCGAATTCTTCAAAAAGATTCACCCGAACACACCGTACCTACACCAACTGCCCTGCAGCTGGGGAGCTGTTTTCTTCCCCAAGCAATGGAGGGAGTTCTATGCATACATGGGCGCAAGGTTCACAGAGGATGCTAAACAGAATCCCGTGCAAATACCCAAATCGAGAACTAACGGATGGCAAGCCTCGTGGAAGAAGTTCTTGATCGACATGATGTACTTGAGGGGGTACGTAAGCCTGTATCCAAACTTCCCAAATCAAGCTAGCTTCTCCACAAATCACATGGAACCGGGGGCCCACATAAGTGCCAAGGACAATGTTGTAAAACACGACAAGAGCGATTTTGAGGTACCACTTATGAAGGATGATTTCTCAATGATGTTACCTGCCATGAAAATGCCCCCTGCCTCGAAGCTACCGGCTCTCAACCTTTTCAACCAGCCAATTTCTCTAAAAGGGCTCAAGGCTGCTGGGGCCAAACTAGGTCAAGATGTCATAACTTGCAATGGGTCAGAGCTTGTTATTGTTGATCACCATACAGGATTGCCGAAGAACTGCACGAGGTTCTAGCATGCTGTCATTCATTCCTTTCTTCATTCTTTGTGTAATGTCATTTTAATTTGTATTTAGATGTCATTTTTTTTTGTTTCGTTCGTTTAATTACTTCTAGGAGAAAGGTGGGTGGAATAGGTTGTGTTTGTTACTTGTTATAGAAACATCTTGAGCAAACCAGTTGGGCATTCAACTTGTATCAAACCATTTAGGAAGGCGGGTTGGTGCCCCAGGGCTCAGGATGTGAAAGATATTTCCATGTAGTCAAAATTGGATAAAATTCCATAATAAAAATGGTCCTTGTATACAGAAATAAAAATCCTTACTTGAATGCTCTCTTGTTTTTTAGAGCCAATTTATTTATGTTATTTATTTTTTGCTGGTATCATGAGCTGAGATTTCTGCATCAGCTATTTCCCACAGGGTTTGGTCAGTGTCAGGATAAACTGGCATAGTGGCATGCAACCTAAATCCAATTGAATAAGTCTGTAATTTTGCTTTCTTTTCCATTTGGTTGATTGCCACTAAGGCACCTGAAGTCTTGCAGAGTTGTGCCAGTCTGAATATTGAGTGATATGTAGTTATTTTGCTAGTGAATGGATTTTTTTTTTTTTTTTTTTGTCATTCAAAGACCATAGGCAAAATTACAACATTTCTCTAGTTCTCAAACAGAGTACAAAACCATTTCTCAGATAGCACACCTAATACAACTCACAACTGTATAAAGCATGGAAATGTATACCTAGAGCAATCCCAGCCATGAACTCTCCCATTCTTTGCCAAATTATCCGCCGACTCGTTGTGGCTTCTTTGCAATATTATTATAGGATATACTTGCACAATACCCGATTACATGCAGGCATGCAGCCGTTTTTTATTAGGCAAAATTAGGTAAGAGCAAAAACATTGGGTGGGGAAGAAGATCGATGACTCGATTTTGTACGCATTTAACCACTTGCATGGTGAACCCTGCCTTCATCCTGTTATTATTCTTATCCAAATTTGCATCAAGTGCTGTGAATCTTCAATCCTCAATTAGCTGCGAGATTGGTCCATCAGCTATGCCTATGATGGTATCGCAAACCGAATTGCAAGCCGATTAATTTTATAGATTACCATTTACCAGTATCATGCAATATGTCTACTCTCAAGTATAAGTTAATTAGAGGAGAGTTAAAATATATAATATAATGAAATACAATTTTAATGTAACACATAATATTATATTATATATATATATATATATATATATATATAGAAAGAGAGATGGGCTATGGTGCATTGCAATGCATAAGCATCCTTGTGCTTTGAATCATAAATTACTGATTCAAAGTCCAAATGACTGATCCAAACTGTTCATCTTGTTCTCATTAAAATTGACCTTACCCATACCCTATCCATACCCATTAAAAATTGATCTTACCCTACCCTACCCTTACCCGTTAATATTATCGGGTAACGAAACTGTAGCGGATGAATAACGGATAATACTAGTATAATAATTAGTTTTATTGTATTTTACAAATTAAACATCAAAAACTCATTCATTTTAACACATATATAATTGCATTTCTAATAAAAAAATAAAATAATTGTGCAATCAATTCCAACTAAATTATTTTTTATAAAGAATAAAAATTCAAAAACATGAATATATATTTAAATGGGTTAGAAATTGAATTAAATATACATTTAAGTGGGTTGGAAATTGAATTGAATATATATTTGGATTTTATAATTACCCTATAGGGTAACGGGTACGAAATAGTCATTACCCATACCCTTACTCATTTATTTAACGATAAAAATTCTTACCCATACTCATACCCAATAAGCTAACGAAAAAAAAATCTTACCCATACCCGCCTTATCAAATACGATACAAGTCGGGTAAACGGCTAAAAAGGTATCATTGACACCCCTACTTGCTAAAAAGGTATCATTGACACCCCTAAAAATTGGAGACCAAATTTTACAATGTTTGAAATTTTTTTACTACTTATTAAGCCACTTTGAAAATTTGAAAATCCAGGTAAACAGTAAAAAACAGTAAAAATTTCTGGACCACCGAATCGGCGATTTTCAAAGTGGTTTAATAAATAGTAAAAAAATTTCAAAAAAATATAAAATTTGGTCTCCAAGTACATATTAATATGGAGAACAAGATGAACGATCGGTCATTTGAACTTTGAATCGGTGATTTATGGTCCAATGCACAAGGATGCCTATGCATTGCAATGCAACATAGCCTATCTCTCTCTCTCTCTCTCTCTCTCTCTCTATATATATATATATATATATAGATGGACTTGGGTGAGATGCGGAGTATACGCGTTTGGTTCTCCATAGTACATTTTAGCCATTTTGAAAATCCAAACAACCGATCCGAACCGCTCAACACGATCTCCATATTGAAATGTGCTTGGAGACCAAATTTTACATTTTTTTTAAATTTTTTTACTATTTATTAAGCCACTTTGAAAATCACTGATCCGGTGGTCCAGAAATTTTTACTGTTTTTACTGTTCACCCGGATTTTCAGATTTTCAAAGTGGCTTAATAAATAGTAAAAAAATGTAAAAATTGGTCTCCAAGCACATTTCAATATGGAGATCACATCTAACAGTTCGGATCGGTTGTTTGGACTTTCAAAATGAAAATATGGCGTGAAGTACAAACGCGTAGTGCTCCGCGTCTCACCCAAGTCCATCTCTCTCTCTCTCTCTCTCTATATATATAGTGACTAATGTGCATTCGAATGTATATGACCCGAAATACATACGGTCCAAATTTGACTTTTCAAAATCCAAACGGTCGATCCGAACCATTCATCTTGTTCTCCATATTAATATGTGTTTGGAGACCAAATTTTACATTTTTCTGAATTTGTTTACTATTTATTAAGCCACAAATGTTACACACAGTTTGATGCAATATAATCATCGGTCCAAATTAATAAATTATGCATCAATATTTGGTAAAGTCATTTCCAGGCCCATCCAGCCTAATTTTCCTTTTGTAATTGAAAAGCCCAATATCGGCCCATGAGACTACATATAGTTAAGTTACTGGGCTTATTGCACTACGAATCTGACAGAGTCACAGACGAGAAAGACGAGATAAAAGAAAGATTAGAAAATAAGCTTGCGGTTGTTTTCTTCCTCAGCAGTCAGCAGTCAGCATCGACCCCACCCTGCTCACTGCTGCATGCCTGCATTCTGGCATCGGTTTCTGAATTCTGAATAGATCCACCTACCTCTCGTGCCCCTGCACTTTAGTCTCAAAATCATCCAACCAGATCGGACTTTCCCCAACCAAATTCAATTCGCCTGAATCTAAATTTCACCAAGATAACAACGCCTGATTCTCAGTTCTTTTCCTCTTGCGTTTTGAAAGAAGAAAGGCACCCCCTGCATCGTGTAAGATATCCAGTTCATATTCCCTCACTTGTACTGGACTTTCAACTGCGGAGACCAAATCGTCATCGATGATATTCATTTTCTACTTTTAGTCCCTTTCTTTTTATTATTTGCAAATATGCAAATCAAAGTTTCCACGGAGGAGTTTAGAGAAACACTCCACCGAAGCCAACCTAGAACCTACCCAATGGTGCTATTAAAAGTGTTCCTCCTCTTTCTGGCAATGGGAATCGGATTCTCAGTTCTCAGTTTCTTCATGACCCGACAAACCGGGGTTCACACTGCAATTTTGCACCATTTCCAGTCATGCCCGGAGGAACCAAACGGCCTGGAACGGTGGATCAAGCCGCCGACAAATCTGATCCATTTAATGACAGATGAGCAGCTCCTCTGGCGTGCTTCTATCGTGCCTACGGTCGAAAAATACCCTTTCGAAAGGATACCTAAAGTTGCTTTCATGTTTCTGACAAGGGGGCCGTTGCCTCTGGCACCACTGTGGCAGAAATTTTTCAAAGGGCATGAGGGGTTTTATTCAATTTATGTCCATGCTCTTCCTTCCTACATTGCAAATTATACCTCTGAGTCTGTATTCTACCGCCGATTTATACCCAGCAAGGTAAGTCATGTACATAATTTTCTTCTTTCTTTCTTTCTTTCTTTCTTATTTTTTCACTTTTTTGGAAAACACCAATATCTGCACGGTAATGTATGAACCATATGCCTTGCTGGTTTATTTCTGTTTCTTTTAAATTTGGTATTTAGTTGCAATATGGGGTTAATTCAGGCGAATTTGTCGATGCTTAATTTTAGGTTAGGGAGGGAGGTAAATCCTTTCTGGTCTGGTACTCTGGTATATAAAACTAACTAGGCTACTAGCAATCGTTGCCCTGTCAAAATTGAAATCCCAGGGAGTATCCACTTTTTGAAATAAGATTTTGTGCTAATATTATTGGGCAAATCCAGTGGATGAAATTTCATTAATTTTTTCGTGTTTCATCTTTCCTGCCATCAAAACCCCCTTGCACTTGGTAATATTAGTTTTTAAACTGTGCTTGATTTTGATAGACAGACTTTACTTGAAAAAAGCTCAAGTGCAATTAATACTATAAACAACAATTTGATCCCAAAAAAGACAATAAATTAATTTCTCATTTTGCTTGCTGCTGTTAGGTGACAGAGTGGGGTAAGATGAGCATGTGCGATGCAGAAAAACGACTCTTGGCAAATGCTCTACTGGACATATCAAATGAACGCTTTGTTCTCCTCTCAGAGTCATGCATTCCTCTATACGACTTTAACACCACCTACAACTACCTCACCCGCTCCAACCACAGCTTTGTGAACCTCATTGATGATCCGGGCCCATACGGCCAAGGCCGGTACAACCCCAACATGGCCCCAGAAGTCAACCTCACTCAATGGCGCAAGGGGTCCCAGTGGTTTGAGGTCAACCGTGAACTTGCTATAACAATTATCAAAGACACCCTTTATTATCCTAAATTTAGCAACTTTTGCCGCCCGGCTTGCTATGTGGATGAGCATTATTTTCCCACCATGCTTTATATTGAGAAGCCTGGTTCTCTTGCCAACAGGAGTGTTACTTGGGTTGATTGGTCCAGAGGTGGAGCCCACCCCGCCACATTTGGGAGGTACGATGTGCATGAAGGCTTCTTTAAGAGGGTCTTAGAGGGGCAGAATTGTAAGTATAACGGCCATAACACAAGTATCTGCATACTTTTTGCTAGGAAGTTTGCTCCTAGTGCCTTGGAACCGTTATTAGAGTTTCTGTCACCTTCTTTAGAGTTTGGCTCGGAGAGCGTAAGGAATGGTTCAGTTAGTTCAGCTATGAATTGATGGATGTTTTAGTCATCTTGAATGAATTACATAGATTTTTTAAATCCCAGATTTTTTTTTTTTTTTTTATTTCTGTATCCTTCTTGTATAGTGACAACACGATCAGAGATTTTGTTGTATAATTGGGAAGCTTTTAGGGATGTCTCTACAAAAACCATGTGAGATAACATTTAGAGAAATGATTTTGATCGCCGGAAAATATCACTTCCATCTTACCCACCAAAACTTTAGATCCAGCCATCCAGGGCAATACTTGACCGTGTATAATGAGATCTGAGTCGTTGATTTTAACCTTGCACGAATCTCAAAACGGAACCTCCTATATTTCAAATAGGTACCAAATTGATTTTCAATTGTTTATCGTGCTTGCGTAAGTATGAACAATGTATTACTTCACGCAAACATAGTTGACTTTTCAATACAGGGAGGTAATGATTCAGGTGATATTTTTATTTTCATAGGTCAAAATGCAAACATTCTTTTTCTAGGTCACATAAATTTACATATTTTTTTTTAGCAAGTGTACAAGTTGTATATGCGGTTTAGAAGGGCGCATGTCTCGCTTTTATTATAATCATGCGTGATACTGTCATTCGGCTTTTCGTCATAAATAAGCCTGCAATAATTCAGATTTGCCTTCTTTGAAAAATAAACTTATTCATAACCTTTTTGGATAATCTTAAATTATTTTGTAGTTTCAGTAATAAAATCGGGTAAGATTGAACTTAAAATTCCCGAATTTTTACAATAAAACTCAAGAAATCGCTGCCGACAATTCATTATTGACATTCGTTTTCTCCCTCGTCATAAATTCTGTATTAAATACCTCAAAAAATTTACAGCTGCATGTTAGATATTCAGTTCTCTCTTATGAGCGCTTTATGACCATCTCGGGCAGCTATCATTTAACCTCAAACAAAGCTTGGAGATTTGCCTTGATTACTAAGTTCAGCTTCAAATGTGTAAAGACTCAATTTAAGCATGAGCTCGGTACCAACTACGTTACTAGGATCCTTGCTCAAGTGATCTTCTCAGAAAAGACTTAATACAGTAAACAGAATGTACATCTAGCTGCTATTGGTGATGACGAAAAAACTGTTATGCTCTTACCTTTAAATGGTACAAAAAATATAGATGAAAGCTACATCAACTTAGCTGTGGCCTAGTAGAACACTAATTGTTTATGTTATAACAAAGAAATTAACAAAGTGCCAGGAAAAGCCAGAAGCCAAAGAAAGCAACTCGTAAGGTGCAAAAATGTCTCTATGTAATGGTGATAAACCTGCCAAGAGAGGATTATTGCATATTAGAGAAAACTATTAAGTATGCAAATTATAGATTTAAGATTTATCTCCCCCTTCCTTTTCTCCCTCGCTTTAGAGAGCAATATCAAGGGAGGAGGAGTAGTAGTTTGAGCATTATTTCAAGAAAAAAAAAAGTAATTATCCTAAGGTAAAAAACAAACATATACCAAGGTAGCCTATGGTGCAATAACCTCAAGTTTTGTATTCATGTACATGCATCCATTTTGTAGATGACCACTTGTTTCCTTTTATGACAGGGCATCCACCTGTAAAAGCAAATTTAGTTAGAAAATGGAAAAAACCGACATTGATTTACAATTGAGTCAATACAATTAAGAACAAACCATGCAAGCTGAGTGGATCGAGTGTTGCATCTGGTTTCATACTCCAAAAGAGAAGCGCATCCCCTGCCTTGGCTTTCACCCCAAGGCCTCTCTTGCCACACTCTGACAGCTCATCGTGCCATGGCAATGAGCTACTATTACCTTTTGCATCTGGGAAAATCGTCTCCCCACCTTCTTCCACATCAGACCTGTACATATAATTCCCGCTATATGTTATGATTGATGAACTTATGATTCTTCTAAATGCTGCTGCTAGTACAGAGCAACATGTTTTATCCATTGATATCATTAGAATTTGGCACTTCATTATCAATTTGATCGGATGATAATGCTTGTTTCTTTGATGCTTTTGGCTTGTATCGTGCTTCCCATCTGAGCAAATGCTTGTAATCATAGATCGAACAAGTTGTTCCACAAACTCTTAACAGATTAACTTAACAGCCTAGACTGAAATAGTATCTGAGGAAAATTAATACATACAAATACATGAGAAGAGTTGCCATTCGCTGTCCTCCATTTTGCGTGTTAAATTCATCAAGGAAATAATCATAGTGCGGCTCATACTTCTGTCCAATTTCATAGTGCAGAATTTGAAGGCCCTCTCCATGGTCTACAAGGAATAGAGCAAAAGAGTCAAAATTAAACAGAATCTTTGGAATCACTAGTAAAAATGAGAATTCACAAATGCATGTAATCAGATACAATAGCAACTAGTTTATACTGTACTGAAAATAAAAAGTCCCTTTTCCGTGTCCTTTTGAATAAGCCAGAACTTAATATTTAATTTAAAGTGGAATAAACAACTCAGAAATAAAGGGTGAAAATTTGAACCCAGGAAGTTAAACACTTCCATAACAGGTAGACACTGGGCAGTCATAGCCTGAGAAATAAATGTTCGGACTCTTTTGATAGGGGTACTGAATAATCAGCAAACAATATAAACAGAATTGACCAGGTGCATATAATAAACAGTTTTGTATTGATCTCTATGGTCCACATATGACCTAGTCTAATACATTTGCTAGGATGAAGATTATAAATCAATAATAAAGTGATTTTTTCAAGCATTAAAACAGAGTTGATTTTTTAATCACATACCAGCTGGTATGAAGGTATAATCAGCTATTCTTTTTTCAATGACTCGAATAACCTTGTCTCTTCCTCTTTGAAGAAACGTTCCTGAGCTTGTCCGCACCCTTAAAAAATAGATACAAGGCATACAAGATATAAATCATAATTTAGCAGGAAAAAAAAACAATGCCAATTCAGGTAATTTGTTTAACAAGTGCGTTCATCTAAGCATTCTTCTGATTTTCATATTTTCTAGGGCTTGTACAATTAAAAATAATAACTATCACAAAAAGCATCCAGGGAGATATTGTATTCAGAGTCAGATAAGCAAAAAATGAAGATCAAGTTAACTTGACTTTAACTATTCTATATGGTTTCATGATCAATGGAACCAATGGTACTTGATACCACTATCTTCAAAGGAAAAATTCAACTCAAACAACTATCTGGACAAACATTAAGCATGGCAGAACAAGTACAACTAGAAATATGAGAAGAAACCATAACAATTGACAAAACCAAGATGGGTTCAATTCAGTATGGGAGTTGCTTAGTTAAAATAGTCATCCTTTTCTACTTTATCTACATATCAAATTTGTGAAATTCAACTTCTGTTTATATTAAGGAACTAATTTTTACAACAATTATGTTGAACTTTGCTTCAAATTTAACCATTAAGAATAACAAATTGAAATGTGCCCAAATCAAACGCTCGAGGCTAAGATAAAATATTTTCTATTTCCTAACCATTATCACTATTAATGTACCACCCTGTCAAGAATCAAACCTAATAATCAATGACAGAAAAAAAAAATCAAGCATAGATGATGTGCAGTGTGAAATTAAGTATTAATTATTATGCCCCTTTCACTTCATTGCTCGTAGGGCGCACATTTACGGACAAGTCCATTAATTCCACCTTATAATTGTGAATAACCCAGGCCTATTTATTTCATCCAAACAATGTGGCACCTCTGGTTCAGTCCTTGTCACTGAGAACATTTAAATTTTGCACATTTACATACCTGCTGTCCTTGCTCTTGCCAGTAGTACTGTCAACAACTGTTGATTTCACCATGTGAGGCTTTGCCAATTCTATTAGATACTCGCATTCTTCCTTTGACTGTTTTCCAATTCAATAACACATGCATTTATATACAATAATAAATTCCAACTATTTGATCACCTTATTGTGAAAATGGCACCTCACTAGGTTGAAGTAAATTGGTAAATCTGGATTTAATGGTGCTACTAAGGGAAAAGAGCTACATTTCAAATTTTGGTTCAAAATCTTCGTTTCCAAAATTAAAAAAGCATTTCAAACAAAGAGAGAAAACAAACCAGGAAATTATGATAGACAAACGCTCTCGGTTCCCATGAGATCACCTCTGTCCATTGCTGCCCCCTCTCCCCCAATCCATCTCCCCTAAAAACAACAAATCACAAACAAAATAACTAATCAATTTACACTACAATTACAAAATTTTCGATTCAACATATGCCGGGATGATTCAGACGCCAGACGAAATACCTCACCTCGATTCCACAGCAGATCTGACACGGCGGGGCCGCTCGTGCTTTGTCGAAGCTGTGGGACTGTTGATTGGGAGAGACAATACGCCTAGAGCAATTAGTACCAGAAGGAAAACAGATACCAAGAGAAGAGCAATCAGAGCCACGGCGTACGGCGACGTTCGTCCCCTGGGGTACACTCTCGGCGGCCGGATCCCACGCATCAACGGCTTAATTGAAGACATTTTAGAATTAGAGAGCGAGAGAGGAGGAGAAAGTGTATGGTCTCTCGATTGGTCGCAATTGTGGTACAAGTTCAAATAAGAAATGTTACTTAATTAGTCGAACAGAGTCTGTTTCCACGGCGCGCCACCACTAGTCCAGATTCCCTAAAGTAAACCAATTTTTGAGTTTAGATCAGGACCGTCCGATTCGAATCCAATTTTTGAGTTTGGATCGCACGGGTCCCTTTAATATGACGGCCCGATTCGAATCTGACGGTTCATATCTAAACATAAATATTGGGTTACTTTAGGAGATCAGAACTCCGCGAGCACCAGGTTTCTAAGAAGTAAGGAGCTGGAAAAACCGGGACAGGAAGATGGTAAGAAGGAATCCAGATTTACTGTGTATAATGTTAATGTAGCGGGTCATTTGCAAAGGGCAGATCCCGTTTTTTAACGCGTAGATCTCACATGTGTCAGCGACATGGCGCCACAGACACAGAGAAGTGGACTGTCTCATTAAATTTGGGTAAAGATATAACAGAGTAGTTTTCACTTCATGCAGTGCACGAACAATAGAATCGACACAGCACTACATATGGTTAGTGCGCTGCATGAAGCTAAAGTTACTCTGTTAAAATCTTTACCCTTAATTTCCCTTCTGTAATTATATCCGATGTTTTTCGTGATGTTATTTTGCGGGGCTTGCTGTTTTACTTGTACAGAATAATTTCTTTAACTGCATCTTAGTGTATCCGGAAGTGGAACAGCTTCTAATGTCAAGATGCGATTCCATGATTATATATTTTATACGTAATCAAAATAGTATATTAGAAAACTACATGATATTAAATTATCAATTAGAATAACACGTTGAAATGCTAGCAATGCTGGTATTTCTGAATTCTGACTAGACGTTTTGCATCTTTCTTATGAAACATAGTACAACTCTATTTCAAAAATTCTAATATGATAAAATGTTGTCATTCTAGTATGACCTGGCATGTCTCACATTTATTTTTACCTTATTTAATTTATTTTATATGCAAATTACTTGATTTAATTCGTTGACGGTTGATTTTAATTTTTGGTTTAATTATATAAAATCATCTATGAATCTTTCAATAAATGATTGGATCACAAAGCTTGAACAAGGCGTAATTGGATTGATTTCTAGCTTAATTTCACAATACCATGATTTTTATTTTTAAAAAAGAAAGAAAAAAACTATCTTTTTCTCAGATTTTGCATGTTTCTTTGTCGAAATATACCCAGAAACAAAAATAATAATAGAAGTGAAATCTAAAAATCAAAATGAACAAAACCAAAAAAATAAAAAAGAACTTGCCTGTATATATAAAAAGATAGAAATTTTATTCCATATGAGATCCTCATATCTCATTTTGTATGATAGCACTGATCACTTTCATCGAAATGAGAAATTTTGGAAATATCTTCAATCAGTTTAATATTAAATGGAGATATTTTACTAAATATCTTCAATCAGTTTTGGAAATATCTTCAATCAGTTTATATCTTCAAGCACAAACGATTAATTAGTTTATGTATGCCGACATGTAATCTCGCTTAACGATACAAAAAAATTTGCTAATAAAATCAATGTGCTAACAAATCATATTTAATTAATTTCTTGCCCATTTTAAATTATTCTTTGTTGCTGCACCATTTCTCTATTTTCAATTAGCATCAAATACCATTTTAGCTAATGAGAAATAAAATTCAATTACGAAATAAAGGTGTACCGGTTGAAAAATAATAAAAAAAAACATTCTTAATATTGTTTAGTTCTCTATGTTTGACATTATGGAAAATAAGAAATTAAATTTGTTTCCAAGGTACACAATAAAACTCCTTTAGAACAATAATTTTACTAATTATTTTTCTGGTTACATATTGGACGGGGAACACATTAAAGAAATTCAAAACTTTTATTGAAGATTGGTTGCGAGAGATGATAGAGGCAGTGCTACTGAGGGCGTATGGCCTAAAAGATACTCAAATTGTTCTTCTATATTAAGATTAAGAACACCAGATGTGGTTCTACTGGTCGAGAGGAGTCTGAAAATCAAAAAATTATCCAATTTTTGTTGAAACTTTATTCTACAAACAATATTATTATTTTATTTTATGAGTAGCTTTGATATAGTATTCAGGTAGTGGCTATTTCAGCCAAGTAGACAGGAGACCGAAATTTTTAAATATATCATACTCCAAAAAAAAAAAAAAAAACCAAATAACCATGTTTTCTGAAAAAATTCGAATTTTGACATGGTTCATCTCCTAGATGCGGATCCCTTTTCTGGGGACCGCATCCCCTATATGCGGCCTTCCCTTTTTTCCGTTCTCCTGCCAATTGAAACCAGCCGAAACTTTTGACCAAATACCATAGTTCAATTTTTAAAAAAATGTCTGATGCGGCTAGAGTATTTTTTGAATTTTTAGAATTTCGTAGTTATTTGGTTTTTTTTTTTAAATATGGTATTTTTAAAAATTTCGGAACAGGAGATGACCTGTTTGTCTATTAATTTATGAATTTGATTTGCTTTTCATTTGAGGATTAAACTTAGTAAAAAATATACAATGAGAAAGTTGTTATATAGATTTTTCTAATTTTTTTTCTGACATCTTATATCAAAATTTAAAATAATGCATTATATGATAATATTATTTAAAAAGATCAATTATAAGATAAATCAACACTTTATTTGCTAATGATATGTGGACAATATAAATCATGTCTATAATGTTAGTCTTCAAACTTAATTAACCTTTATTTTTCTAGATTGTTAAATATGTCAAATAAAGACGGATTTCTAGAACAATCACGCAATAGAAATGAAAAATCATGCAAAAAAATTCTCTACACTCAATCACTCTTTTTCCCTTCACATGATACTTCAAAAAAAAAAATATATGAACAATCATGCAATTTCTTTCTCTACACTCAACCACTCTTATTCGCTTAATACATGCAAAACTTCAAAATCTCTCTCCACACCTGCCAAAAATTATCTTTTTTTTTTTCCCCTCACATTACGCGTACAAAACTTGCCTTAAAGTTAATTTTAACAAGGACCTACATTAAAATAAAAATATAGTAAGAGCTCTATATTAAATTTATAATATTTTTACTATAACTCTACAATATTATCTCATCTCCTGAATTCTTTAAAGGTATACTAGTAATCGTGCTCATGCACAGCAACTGAAACAAATTATGTAGTAGAAAACCTAATTTACTAAAGTATTTTTTTTCATAAAAAATAGAGAAAATAAATATCGCTGAATGTAAACCAAAGATATTGTTTCTGAATTGAATATAGAAATAAAAAAAACATACCATTCTCTAACAAAAACCATAAACATACAAAGCTAAAACAAAACAAACAACCTAAAAGCTACTGAAGTAAGTAATTTCAATACGCTGACACCAAATTTGGTAGCACCTCACGGCATGTTGAGTCTGCACATAGTAAACAAACTGTTTTAATCAAGGAACTTCAAGTTGATTAATATTGATTAATTTAAGACAAAGAGTATTTTGATATTTTAATTTTAGAAGTACCTAAGTCTCAACTCTTCATATTTTGGCATCTGGGGATTAAAATGGACAGTGGAAATATCCGTGGCAAACAAATGATTATCTGCAAAATATTTTTATTTATTTAGTTTAAATTTAGTTTTTAAAATTTGAAATAAACATAAAAGATATAAATTTGTTACATACATGGTGTATCAATAAGTACTTTCACTCGAGTGACAAAAATAATAGACTTTTTGTTCAATAGCTTGGAGGACTCCCGGGTTGTTCTCGAAGGGTTTGCCTACCATCAACAATGGAATGACAGTTCCTCTAAACATTGAAAACACTGTAAGCAATTATGTGCACCTTTAATGTTTGATTTGAAATATTCAAATTATAATTAGTAAGTATTGTTTATTATTATTACTCACGTCGGATGAAATAGATATATCTTAACGGACAGCCACTTTTATTAATATCCCTAAAACAAATCAAAATTTTAAAAATGCCCCTGCTCCCAATTTTTTTTAAAAAATGCCCTGACCGCCTGGGCCCAGGGCGGCCCAAAATACCCAGTGAGGCGCCATGCCCTGGGGCGCCCCATAAGGCAAGTGAGGCGCCAGCCCTAAGGGCGCCCCATGGTGTTTTTTTTTTTTTTTTTTTAAATTTTTTTTTATATAGATCTTAGTATTTTGATTTGAAGAATTTTGTGAAGAAAAACGGATTAATCTGGACCGCACATCTTAATGGATAATTTGACTAATCTGGACCGTCGGTTAAAGGATTTTCGTAGCCTCAGACACTGCTCGCAGGGGGCTGCCGCCCCCCTGCCACCCCCCGCATACATAGACATACACACATACAGCCTATGTTCAAAAATTTCTAGCATATTCAAAAATAATGCAGCCCATGTTCAACCTAAATACCAGGAATTTAAAATTCATAAAATCCAAATACATTACTAAATAATACAGTACCGTCGAGTCCATAGAATAAGGTAACATAAAATTCATACAGCAACAACCAGTTCAAATAGCAATTATACAAACCGTTACAGTTAAAACATAAAATACTACAACAACATACAATTGGGGTCTAAGCCTTACGAGACGAGGAGCTTGCTCCCTTTTTTTCCTCAGCCCGACGGACGCACGCAGGACACTCCCACGTAGTGAGACGAGCGTCATTCAGCAGATCTGCATGCGGGACCATGCAATTGGGATGAACAGCTTTGCCACATTTATAACAGAAGAACATATCCACCATATCTCCGTTCAGCTCACATAAGCAGCACTGTCCCCATCCAGGTGGAGGGTGTTAGTTTGTAATAATCTAGCAGTCAATAATACGATAAATTAATCATAAAGCTTTGTTCATGAATTGAATGTTTATTTATATATCATTTTGTTGCCTTGAGTATTATTGCATTTATGGATCATTTCGAGTTCATGACTGAAATTGTGAAACTCCATAATATAGATGATATATACTCTTAAAAGGTCACTGACCAAGGTAATTAGCAGGAACACTAATTACCGCTATAAGGTTAGTATGTGGATTAAAAGATGGTTAAGTTTTACAAACCACCTGACACGAGATGTCATTTTAATCACATAGATACATGTTCTAGGAACATGGCATTTGACAGACCCCGAATGAAACATTAAATAGAATTGTGTTCGTGTCATTAAGGTTTTCATTCAGTGTCAAAGTTCTACAATATGAGGTATTTATCGTTCCCACTAAGAAATATATATGAGTAAGTGTTATCTAACGCTGTCCGTAAAAAGCAGCCATAACGGTAGCATTTCCATATATATAACTTAGCTGAGGAAGTGATAGTCTACCAAGAATACTACTTGTCCCTCGTATCTCTATACGAGCTATAGCATCACTGGGCCCCTTGATAGAGTTAGATTATCTGCATGCGGTATAATTACAAGAGTAATTATATTTGATAATCTACTCAAGATCAAGAAAAGATACAGTTACCAAGGATGACACACATCTACCTTGAAACTGATCTGATAGCTATGAGACAGAAGAACTGACACAAGTAAATTGTTTACTGGATCGTGATATTGTACAGTACAGCATCATCTGTGTAATTGGATGGTCATGATGTGTTGCCAGATGCCACCCATGACTAACAGAAGTTAAAACAGTTTTAACTCTGTTTACCAACATAACACAGATCCTATTGGGTCACACCATATAGAAGCTACTCGGAGAATCTTACTGATTAATTATAAATTGATTATAATTAATATTAAGATGGTTATAATTAATTATACGTGATATAATTAAATTATAAATGTCATTTAGAATGACAAGCATAAACAACGGTTAATTTATAAACGTACACGTTACGTTGTATAAAAGTTACCGAACAATAACCGAAAAGAAATATAATTGTACATGACAATTATATATATATGATTTGGAATTTTAATTGTTAATTATGGATTTGAATTATGGGTTTAAAAGCCCAAAATAATCAAAGCCTTAATTAAAATTAAAGGCCCAAAGTCAAAGCCCAAAATCAAAGCCTTTTACTATTCATGCCTTAATGGGCCAAGGGCAAAATGGTCATTTCACACCTATGCCACCTTGCATGACAACTTAGGGGTGTAGAAACATGGAGAAGAGTGTGGAAGGGTGTGGAAGGGGTATTTTGGTCTTTTCACATATTAAAGGATGAGGTGTCAAGGGCTTTTGGTAAATAGATTTGTTTTGAAGGGTATTTTGGTCTTTTGCGAACCTCCTCAAAACACTATAAATAGAGGGGTGAGGGTAGAGAGAAAATTTGCTAATTCACATGTTAATCTGATTACTTCGTTAATCGGTTTTTCCTCTCTTCCCTGATTTCGGTTATTACGAGATTCGGAAAAATATATTTTTAGATTCTGCGGTATTTCATGTTTTGCGTTATTAGTAAAACGGAATAACTTGCATTCTTAAATATATTTAAATTGTCCCTTTTTCGGTGAATAGTGTTTCTGCAGAATTCCGCGGTTTACGGTATTTCTGGCAGAAGAAATAAATCGCTCTCCGGTTAGTCCTGGTGGATAACCAATAGAGGTATCACACGTGTGATACTGCGAGTCGATTCCATCCCTGGTGAGGCTCTACTCGCTCGGTCTGCATTCCAACTGAGATTTGGAATCAAGGTATAAATTGTTATATTAATCTATTTAATTTGTAAATAGATTTAATGCTTTAGGAAATCAATTATGGAGTAGATCTGTAAATAGGATTAAACGAATCTTCTTGATTCATTTAATCCGTAGCTTAAGTTAGATGTAAAAAATTTTGTTTTACTCTTTCCGCAGCTTAAGCTAATTAAATGGGTTTGAACCGTTCCTCATAACCCAACAAAGGGACCCTGTCCACCCAGCCTTCCATCAGCATTTTTCTAATTGATGGATCAAGAGTGCTCAGAAATTCTTCATTATTTTTGGGTGAAAACAATCTTTCCAAATTCCTCATCGCGTAGGCTTCAGCCGTCCAAAAATTATTAATGAGTGCTCTTTTTGCTTCGCGTTCGGTTTCAGTTCTTCCTCTATTTTTTCCAACTTTGGGTGCCATTATAACTAAGGTTTCAAGTGACAGCAATTGATTAGGAAGGCTAATTATGTGCGTAATTAAATACTAACTGTACAGTAATCAACTGCTAATTAGAAAATAATTAGAAAATATATAAAAAATAATTGAAATAAATATTTTAAAAATAATTAAAAGAAATATTTAAAAAATAATTACAAAAAATATTTAAAAAATAATTACAAAAAATATTTAAAAAATAATTAAAAAAATATTTAAATTATCTGTAGCTGTAGTCGCCCAGAAAATCGCCCGAAATCGCCTTGAGCGCTTTCTCCCTTCTTTCTGCCTTTGAGGTGGAAGGTAGACTGATGTTGGAGTGAGAAGAGAGAGAGAAAAAACGAATAAATAGGCATCCCTAATGGACCGCCCGTGGCCCAGGCGGTCAGGACCCTAGCAAACCGCCCCTGTCACAGGCGGTCTGCTGGGAGTGTGGGTCGCAAATAGTGAAGAAATTGTAATTACTTGAATATAATTTCTTAGTTTGAATGTAATTACTTGAAGTATAATGTTAAGCTTTTAATTATATTGTTGAACTTTAATTGTATTGTTGAACTTTAATTGTATTGTTGAACTTTAATTGTATTGTTAAACTGTGTTATAATAATGAAATGTAAAGTGCAAACAACATAATACCAACATGAACATAAAATAAAAAAACGTAATGTCAACATAATACAGCAGTCCCATAGTCAAAATACTACAGTCAGAAATATATCACAATAAACAGAAACTCTACAATCATCATCTTCGTCTCCTTCAGGATAGAGACAACCTAGGAGCCGCTACGCCCTTGCCATGCCTGTGCGGCTGCACGCGCCTCTGCGGACTCACATCTCGTAATGCATCCTCTCCCAAATCCTCCTCATCGTCCCCCATATCCTCATCCTCGTCCCCCGTATACATGTGCTGCGTACCTGTCCTGGCTGCCCATGGATCAAATCCAGCAGCTGACTCTGCATTGGCGGGCTGTGTACGCAGCTCCCATGGATCTTGCTCCTAGCTTGCAGGATACGTGGAAGGAGGCGGTGCGCCAAATAATGCAGAGACAAAGCCATCTGCAGTCTGAGATGAACTCCCACCAGCCTCAAAGTCATGCTCCATCTCCACTCCATATCGTGCAAGCTGGGAGCCATACGCCTCTGCATCTGTATCTGCCGGGTCCAGCTCATTTATGCTAAATATGGGATCGGCATTCCAACGAGGTGCTCCATCCTAGATTAAAATAATGTTAGTTTTGCTACATACAAAGAACTCTGCAACAAATAATGGTATAATTGGCGACTGACCGTGCCAAGCTCTACTGCAACTCCGTATTTATTTTTATAAGCATCCCATCCTTGGGTATTCAACACCCAGTCGTGGAACGCCCAACCTGAGTCATCAGCTGCATAATTGGAAGTTAACTGAGTTAGAACGAATAATTCAACGAAAATAAGAATATTGTGTGTGTCGTACTTTTAATATTAACTTATAATTACCTGCAGGAGCTTGCGGCATCTCATCGCCGTAGAAAGGGACTCGTTGATAATCTGGATTTCGCGGTGCAGACTTTATCTCCCGCCAATTGATGTTCTCCCCAGCATCGCGCAGCATGCCAACGAGGCGGCCTTCAAAACCGCCTGTCTCCACGATTGGTGCAGTGTGCTCGAGCATCTGGCATCCTATATATCGCCAAGCATCCTTCGCCATGCACGCCAAGCTGTGTCCAACTCCTCTCATAGCGGTCAACAGCTGCACACAACATGATTATGCCAACAGTAAGTAATTAAAATTTACAATTTAAAATTAAAGTATGTTTCGGTTTTACTTACCGCGCGAGCATTGATCAGACCCCAGGGCATATAATTGCTGGATGAATCCATCAGCCTACGTCGTAGGGTCTCGCCATAATGGCCTGTCAGGTAGACTGACGGCATGCCCCATCTCTGGTACCATACGGCATATCTCAGATCCCCGGGACCAGCACCCAACGATGTAGTACATGGCGGGCTCCATAAGTGCTGCTCCGGATGTCGAGCCCGGTTGTACTGCATGACGAAATGCTGGCTCCAGTCGACTTTAGCCTTAGTGTGCGCCGTTTTTGCCCACCTTCATTAGGTAGAGATTTGTCTTTGGCATGTACTACACAAAAAATAAGGAAATAGAATAATGTAAGTAAACAATTGTACTAAAAAATCGTTTTCTTAAAGTACAATAGTATATGTAAACAATTGAAATACATGTTCCTTTGCAAAACTGCTAGTCATCTCTACCACCCTTCTCGGTTTTTTCTTTCTGCAATTCCATCTAAATGTATCAGTAACCCACTTGTCACCCCCGGTTGCCTTGGAAAGGTTCTCCGCAACGTGTTGCATGCACAACCTATGCACACACTGGCCAGTACGGGTTGACCAACCGTAATATTCACGATCAAAAACATATTTTATTCCTTTGTGCTGGTATGATATCACGCAGAAAAACTTTCCTTCCCCAATCACCCGTCTTCTTAAAAACTGCATAAAGAATCCCCAGTTCTCGCCGTCCTCTTTATGAACAATTGCAAACGCCAAAGGCAACAGCTGGTTCTCAGCATCATATGCGCATGCTATCAGTAGCCTCCCCTCGTAACGGCCAGACATGAAGCATGCATCAATGCTGATAACGGGTCTGATGTATGGCACAGCCTGGATACAAGCACCGAAAGCTCATGCTATGCCCTTGAATTGTTGAGCTCCCTCTATTAGTACTCCGTCTTTATCAAAAAAAGGGCCATGCCATCGCTCATATACGGTGCCGACATTTGTACTTGCCATGGCCTGGAGCAATGGTGCCAGATAGCCATACGAATCCTTCCAACTACCGAATATCCTGCAAATAGCAAGTTCACGACCTCTCCACAGCCTGTTGTATTTTGGGATTACATATTTGTATTTGTGTCTGACGGTCATAGCCACCGCCTTGATGCTCATTGATGGATCCAACTTAATGTCCTCCTCAATTGCATCGGCAATTAGTGATGTCGTCAGCTGCGCATGGTCTGTCCTTGTGGACGCAGACTTGCATGTATGAGGTGGTTCACACTTCTTAATCATCCATGCTTCCCCTGAACCCACAGGGGTTGCAAAAAGGCGGAACTCGCAGCGCGAGTGAGTTTTACACAGCACAACTAACCTTGTTCGGTCCCTTTTGTGTATTATACATTCTCAGTTGCCGTGAACATGAGTCTCATTTATTTTCTTTACAAGTTCGTCTATGTTGGTATAAACTTGCCCTGCGGCAAGTTCTTTATTGTATTCAACACGAGGACCGAAGAAACTAATGTCTGCCTCTTCGAAAGCTGTGGTGTCGTTGAATGTGGCGACCGGATGCTTACTTCCCCGACCTGTAATCGGGAATTTTTCTGCCCTGGATAAACCTGGTACATTTGCATCACCATCTGATAAGTCATCAGCTTCCCAAACCCCTTGGTATTCGTCCCCCGTTTCCATTTCCCTTTCTGGTATGGCATCAATAGCATCAACATCAATATCAATATCATTTCGATTAACGGGTACCGGTCCTGACTCTGGCATAGTTGGAAATCTAGGGATTATGGGTGTCTGTCTGGGTGGTGGTGGCAACTCTTCAGTATTTTCTGGGGAGTTGTGGTACCCCTGGTTGTCATAACCGGGGCTGTGGTACCTCTGGCTATCATAAGGGGATTGCTGGTGGTACTCCTGGTGGTCATAAGGGGAGTGCTGGTGGTACCCTTGGTTGTCATAAGGGGAGTGCTGGTGGTACCCCTGGTTGTCATAACCCGAATTGTCATAACCTGAAGGTCCGGCCCTCGTTCGGGGAACCCTCTTCGAATATATGTCCATTACCGGGACCCCACAAGCTACAAATTGAGTATACACAACTCTCCACAAATTGGCATCTGTTATTGGAAACTTAACAAAGTAAGGTCTACCCCCCCGCGTGAGTTGTCAATCCGTGTAGCCAATTCTATTTCATACCTGTTGGGGTTTACAGATGTCTTTTCGTATATTAGCTGCTTCAGTTCCTCAAATGTGGTATTTTCATTAATCTCGAAGCCAAATGCGACTTCTTTCGTGTAATGCACGCCATCTTCATACCTTTCTAGCTTGCCGCCGACATACAGTGCAACTAACATCTCTTCTTTAACAAACTACATTTTAAAAAAAAATTTACAAGTATTACATGACATAATAATGGGTACAGTAATAAATGACTAACTGAAAAATAATTTAAAAAAAAATTAAAAAAATTACAATTTTGCTACAGTACGATACAGTAATTACAACAGTCAGATACAGTAAATGTACATTGCGCTACAGTAAATGTACGGTACGCTACAGTAACTACAACAGTCAAAATTAACTACAGTACTCCGTCTTTATCAACAGTAATGACTAATTATTATAATTAAAAACATACCTATTCACTCAGTTTCTCGCCTCGAGCGAAATTCTCAAATCGGGAAGTGACAGAGGCAGAAAACGAAGGGCTTAAATCAGATTAAATATGGGGCGCCCGGCTGTGTGGCGCCTCACTTGGCTTATGGGCCGCCCCAGGGGCTGGCGCCTCAGGCGGTCAGGGCACTCGCACGGCAGTGATAGCCCACCAATGATAAATCCAGTGATAGTCCATCAAGCTCCCGAAATTGTCCACAAAATATCCAGGTTTGAAAGGATATGATATTTAGGCAAAATATCAGAACAATTATACCAGAAAGAATTGAAAATGCCACATTTTTGGCAAAGATATTTGATTTTAGAAATTAAATATTATGCACCCGATATAGGAATATTTTATTTTAGATCTATATATTACATGGACTATTAAAACACAAAGAGCTACAGTTTTATGTTAGAGCTAAAACTTTATGTTTAACTCCATCAATTTGATAAGAGCATGACAAGCCCGTTTTTAGGTCATGATCCAACTGGAGGTCATAAATGATTTGCTACAAGTCAGCATGTTTGCACCTTTTCGTTGGGTAAAGTAGTAATTAAGTTAGAACATCAAACCGTGGAAGACATGCGGGTGTTGTTGCGCCGAATGCGTGGGGGTCTGGCTGACGTGCGGGTCCCCCAATAGCTCGCCGTGGAAGCAATAGGGTTCCACGAATCGTTGGAGTGGAGAAATAGAGGAACTGAAGGCTCCAGTTCGCCTTGGCGTTGTGGACCTTGGGGTTAAGTTTCGCGCATCGTCTCCAGTCTCCACCGTTACATTACACGAGTGGTCTTTTATGTAGCGGGTATGCTTTTAACTTAATTTAGACTTCTACATCTAAAACAGATACATTTAATCAAAGGAAGACAGATTATTTATTTAAATGACTCAGATTCAATCCGAAACAAACAGTAAATCAGAACCCTTGCAGGATCTAGACATTAAGCTCCTTAATAAGGAGGAGAGATATTAATGGATTGTAAAGTACTGATAGATGTTCTTGCAAGCAAGCAAACAACAGAAACTGTGGTAAGCTGCCTCCAATTAATCAATGAACTGCACCAAAAGGTCACAGTATCTCACATGTGAAGAGAAGCCTTGCATCAACCACACTCACTGGCAAACTGAAACTGGGTCCCAAGGAACAAAAAAGGTTTCTACCGGTATGATGGACAATAATTACAAGGAATGCAAATACAGCCGCAGATTGAATCCTACCAAATTCACAATCCAAACGACTAAAAGAAGGGAAGAACAGTAGTAAAAGTAGTTTAGGATAAATTAGTTTTTATTGCTTGTTTACATTTGAGAAGTATTTGAGCTTAAAATGGCTAGTAATTAAGAAGCATCTCACACGTACTCTGTCGAGATAGCAAGCCACCTCTTCATCGCATGCCCCGTAGCAAGGACGCTATGGTCCTGAACAATGCTTGGTGTACTGAACCTCCTCTGAGATGTGAGATGCAATAACTGGCCATGCCCGTAGAAATAAACGACAATTGTGTGCTGAGGTTCTTGTCTTACTGGAATCCCTATGCCTATGGTAGGCTAATAGCTAGAGTTGATTAATTAGGAGATTTCGGACTGAATGTAACATTTTCTTTATATAATTTTACTTGCCTATTCTGGCATAACTCTTTTTAGATTTAATTTAATGAACTTTTCGCAGTAGGCTGATTGCCAACTGCCTCAAAATAACTACATAATTTTTCTTTGGTACATATTTCTTCTAATGATAATCTCAAAAGAACAAAAACAAATGAAACAAAAAGGGAAAATTTTATTGACTATCAATTGAATAATTATACAAAAGGGCCGCAAAATTTGAACAAAGCAACCTTATCCGCTCTTTCCATCTCACACTGAGAAGCAAATCTGTAAATAAACACAGTAAAACATACGGAACCCTAAAACGTAGAACCTTTAAGTAACTTCTTTACCTCGGCGGCAGCCCTCTCTCTAATGGTCTTAAAAGGAATGCGCCTAATCACATCGGCTCCAAAGTAATAAACAAGTGCATTTCTGGCTGTTTTCAAATCTAAACCTCTTGCTTGGAAATAGAAAAGCTCATTTCTGTCCAGATCACTTATCGCTGCACCATGTGCGCATTTTACATCATCAGCAATTATTTGGAGGTTTGGTTTCACAGTTACAAGGGCTTGAGGTGCCAAGAGAAGACTCCTTGTTTGTTGGCCTGCATCTGTGTTCTGAGCAAATCTGCCAATACAATATTTCATAAATAATAGATTAAAACCGACTTACAATCACTAAGAAGTTAAATTGATAATATAATTTCAAGTTTGGAGAAGCGGTCACAGAATTTAGCTAAATTGGTCAATTATTCCCGCTTAACATTCAGTTCCCAATTTAGCTTCAATTTTATTGAGAACTCGATCACAGAACTCAGCTATAGAACTGAATTCTGGAGAAGACAAATTGAGAACTAAACATTTCAAAGAATAAAAAAAATGGGTGTTTGCTTATATGAACTAACCCAACTTTGAAACTCAACTATCCCTCAAATTGTACTGAAATGGCAGATTGGGTGAAATAGTACACACCTGTTGACTCTTATATTTCCGTCAAAAATGGCGTGGCCTTGAGAACTACAGACAATACATTTGTGGAGCTGCCGCGAGTAGCCTCTGGGATGGTCGAGAACCAATTTGCTGTGAAGATCTTGAATCTGCTTGCTCTCAGAAACAAGGTTGAATGTCGATAACTCTGTCACAGTCTCTGGACCCACCTGCTGAATGTGCAGGTTGTGCCTGCTCAGTTTTCCTCCAATGCTTACCTCTACATGCTCATAGGTACTCGATGCTTCCTATGTTTTTTCACCAGTAAATTTTTTAAATTAAATAGCAGCACAATGCCAGCATATAATTCCTTTTGTATTATTATTATTTTTTTGTATCATGCGCTTTGCTTGGTTATTCTGGCCTGCCTTAAATTCAATTCAACCGTCACACAAGAATCGAAACAGATCAATGGTTAAAATATCAAGACAGAGAGAGCAAGGCAACACCTTCAGATTATTTTTCGAAAATGGACTTGTTTGTTGTGTGTTTAGTGCTAGTCTACAGTGCAATCAGATCTTTCAAAATTATTAAAGAATAACACCTTCTGATTGATACTTATACATTTATGGTACGTTTCCTTTTTCTTTATTTTCAGTTGTTGTGCTTTGTTTGAATTTTCTAATCTCCTCATATCTTACTAAACTTCTATGTAAGGATAACCGGATAAGAGATCAGTGCTTGGCAAGACCCAGCCAAACACCTATAAGTTATCTAAAGAACAAAAAGTAAACCAATCTGGTACCAGCTTAAATCTCATTTTTTTTAAATGAAATCCATGGCTAGAACTGCCTGGAATCAATTTTCAACCAGTGAGTCAGGTACAGGTACTTCGGCCTTAACAATTATACAATGTTTAATTAATTGTGGTGGTACTTCTACTTCTACTTGGAGTTCTCTAATTTAATATTTTTTTTAATTGGTGTATAGCATCTCATCCTTTTCCTTCGTCGAGAATTCCTCTCCAACCAAAAACTAGAGATGAAAAGGGATACAACGCTGCAGTAAGTAAAATTCATTATTGTTGTTCTTTGCAGCAATTCAAACAATAACTTATTTTCTTAACTAGTTAGTTGTAGAACAAACCTAGAAGTAAACTCAAGATTCAAACTGACAAATGCTTAAATTGAAGCAAGTATTATTACCTGCCGAACAAGCGTCCACTTAATATGGGCAGCATCTTTGGTTTGTCTCTGCACATATGAATGCAAAACTTTTCCCCTTTCTCCGATAAGGATCTCCATTACTGGGTTCGCCCAATAACAACCTGCCCCGTCAACACCGAAATGCTCTTCCACTATTGACACTTGTGCTTCCTCTTCAGCCACCACCAAAACTCTAGGGTTAGACATACCCATCTCTTCCTCCTTACCCGACCCGCTATAACAAAACACCATATGAACTGTATCTGCTAGTTTTACACCAGCAGGGGAGTATATCACCACCATATCAGCAACACCAACGTTGTTCAAATCCCAAAATACATCTTTCTCTTGAAATTCGCCACAGGAAGCAATTGCAGATGAAATTTTCTCTGAAATGGGACCTTGGGAAGGAACGTCCTTGATACTACCAACGAAAGCACCGGGTGGAAGAGAGGGAATGCGTGAAAGAGAGGGATTGAAAACACCATTGATCAGTGTAATTTGAATTGGTAGAGAGGAATCGAGAGGGAGTAGTGAAGAAGGAATTGTGTGGCTTTGAGTAGGTACAATTGGATATTTGCGGAGGTAGGAGATATCAGTGAAGCGAAAAGGTTCAGACTTGCGGTTCGGCCATGCCGTAGAGAGAAGTGACTGAGCTGAGGTGTTACGGAGCGATTGAATGGGAGATGGAGGGAGAGGGAGTGAGTCTTCGAGCTTTTCAGCGATTTCGAGCACAAACGGGTCAGAGAAGGAAGGAGACGGTGACAGAGAGGCGGAGATGGAGAGGGAGCGAGATTTGAGGGGTCGGCGTGGAACTAGTGTTAGGGTTTTGAAGGCCGAGAGAGGAGGAGAGAGGCGGAGGCGGTGGTGGGGAGGAAGGAAAGAGGTGGAGGGATAGCAACAACGGGACATGATGGGTGTTGACTGGAACGACACAAATCGCTCCTCTCTTGTGGCAAGTTACTCAGGGTAAAGATTTTAACACAGCTTCTTTGGCTTCATGCAGTGCAAGGACTATAGAATAAAAACAGTACTGTAAATAGTTAGTGCGCTGCATGAATCCAAAACTTCTCTGTTAAAATCTTTACCCGTTACTCATGATTTTTTCTTTTCTTTTCTTTTCTTCTTGCGTAGGCAATTTGACTATAACTCAGGAAAAATATGTACACGATGAACCTGATGAATCAGATCTATCAATCTTATTTTGTATTTGAGTCAAAAAGTTATTATTATTTTGAGAATTTTAATGTTCTTCTAAAATTACAAAATTATGTATTTTCTTTTTAAAATTCATAATATCATATTAATTCCTATAATATATATAATCTTTTATATTTATCGTTGTAAAATATAAAAAAAAATTATTTTTTTCTAAATTCAAATGCATGAAATTTATCTAATACATATATGAATTCAATGCGCAAATGGTATATAATGTACCGCAGCATCACAAATGGTGACTTATTTCACAACGTTATTTTCGCCACAACTTCGTAATCAAAATTATTATTTAGAAATGAGTAGAAGAAGAAAGAAAAGATGACCCAGGTTAATGGGAACTGGGGGCGAGGCCTGGCGCCGAACTTGCAGAAAACAGATGGCCACCTCTGAATATGCAAAAGTGGCCCAACTGTATATCTGTCTGTCCTTTTCCTAGAGTTTCAATGATCTGCTGTTCTAATCGTACTATACTAATTAATATGGTGGAGAAAGCATCAGTGCTGCATATTGCTGATTTTGGCATTGGATTTGAAATATTCCACAGGACAATTCAGAGACCTACAGCAGTGGCACCAAAGAAACTTGCGGGCTGGGTTTGAACAGGTTCCCTTGGATCCTGCCATTGTGAAAGAATGCCGTTAATATTTTAACAAACTTCACAAAAACAAGATATTCTTTATTGAGGAAGAAGGAAACTGGTTGCCGCAAGGTTGGAATGGGAGGGCATTTGATGCTTTCTCGACATGGAAACCCAAGTTGGCTTGAGCCTCCAATTTTTGCGAGCATATTATGCTCAAAATTTGTATCAGTCAATTGTTTTTTTTTTTTAAATAATATATATACCAAACTGGAAGTTAAATGTTGAATTTGAATTGCTTATATTTAGAAATCGCCCTAAAATGTCTGGAGCATGATGGAAAATCAATATTTGTTATAAGTAATACTTTCAGTGGGAAATTAAGATTGCATATTCGACCGAATGATAGTTTCTTGTGAATATTAACGTATAACTAAGAATTGGACTCTTAATCTTTCTCAAAAAAATTGAGCATGATCAAATTAAGGCGGTGGTTAAAAAAGAGTTGGAAAAATAGTTACGTCACGCAATAAAAAAAATAAACTTTATATAATATTTACATAATGTGACGTGATTAAAATAATGAAATTAAAACAGTTAGGTCATGTCATAATTATATGTGACATGATTATTCACGTAACATTATTGATTGCCTTTAGTTATTATTTTAATATTTAAATTAGTTGAAAGAAAAATAATAATAAAATATACTAAAAAATAAGAAACTATTATAAAATAAATTATAATTAAGAATAATGTCAAAAATATTGATTATATATTGGTTATGTAACGTATCATGTGATATTATTGAATCAATTTGTATAACGCGACGTGACATGACTATAATAATGGAGGATATTCACGTTACACGAATAATCGTCACGTAATCGACACACGTATCGTGACGTACTGTGACGTGACGTGGTTGATAACATTGCGACTAATTTTCTTTTCTTTTTTATATTCTGGGGCACATATGTACAATCAATTTCGTCCGCAAAGCAGACTGGCGCATCAGCCCAACAAATTCTGATGTATTCAGATATTAAAGTAACATATATACAACTTATGTGGGTAATGATTTTTTAATTTTGAAATTTTGAGTGACAACTATTTAATTTTGAATTATTAGAATAGTAACTAAAAATAGGATAAATTTTCCTTAATTTGTACTTTATTATGAATTGGCCACTCAACTTTAATTTGTCACAATCAAGTCACTCAACTTTTTATTTGTCTCAAATTGATCGCTCTATAACTTTTTCATCCAAAATGCTAACGGAATATTCTCATTCCGTTAGTATTTTGAACGGAATATGCTCATTTCGTTAGAATTTTACATGGAATGAGTATATTCCATTAGCATCTTGGACGGAATGGACATATTCCGTTAGCATTTTAGACGGAAAAATTATAAAGCGACTAATTTAGGACAAATGAAAAGTTGAGTGACTTGATTAGAACCAATGTTCTAAATAGTGCGCTATAGCATTTTTGGATCATAAACGCTAAGTTATGGCATAATAACACGCTATTTGAGCTACGAGCGCTATAGCGGTAATAGCGGTCCGCTATAGCGCATAGCGTGTAGCGCAAATAACGCCTGCTATGCAACATGAGATTTTTTTTTTTTTCAATTTATATGGGCTTTAAATAAAGGCTCAGATTGGATTTTAACCGTGATTTTTTTTTTTGCAATTGACGTACTAAGCTTTATATTAAACTATTAAATATTTAATGAGAGATCTATCAAACGAAATCAAAATAAGAAAGCTACAGCGAGCTATGCAACATGAGCTATTTTTTTTTTTTCAATTTATATAGACTTTAAATAAAGACTTAGATTGAATATATTAAGATATTTCTTGAAGTAACAAAATGATACGTACTATATAGTAGTTTGAATATTTTGAATAGATTAAGATAGTTAATTATGCCATGATGTCTAAGTTATTTTGAAATTTAAATTAAAAAAAAATAGATTATGTCATGATGTTGAATATATTTTGGACTTTATATTGGTTTAATATGAATATTATAATTTGTTAATTAATTTGATATTATGTATTGTTTTATGAGACTTAGATAATATTGATATTTAGTACAAATATATGATATAATTTTTATAAAAATAAAAAAACGCTATGTAGCATAGTTTTCGCTATAGTTTTTTTTGTATGTTTCTCGCTATGACGCGATAAATGCTATTTAGAACCTTAATTATAACAAATCAAAGTTGAGTGACCAATTTTTGATATATTACAAAGTTTAGTGACCTCTTATGAAATTTACCCTAAAAATTATTAGGGTTTAATCTTTTGTAAGTCAGGACGTAAAAAAATTCATGGTCTAGAAACCGATCTTTCATAGCATTTTGTAACCATCAATTAAGTCCTTGCACTCACTCAAAATTAACTAATGAATATTTATGTGTTAATGTGGTGTTACTGTTAAGCATTCCGAACTTATAGGTCATGTTTGGTTGTGGAGTAAAGTTAAACCGGATTAAATTTCTTACTCCAAGCTAAACCGGAGTAAGTTAATCATGTTTGGTGGAGTAAGCTAAACCACCTCTCTAGGTGGTGTAAGTTACTCCGGTTTAGCTCAAATCTTACTCTATCTTAAACTGCCTATGTTACTTCTCATTAGACTCCTTAAGCATGGAGTAAGGGGTTTACTCCACCTCTTACTCCACAACCAAACATGGCCATAATGATATATGAAGAACGGGTATGGGAGTCATAAAAGACGGAAAGGCTAAAGAGACTTTTTTTTTTTTTTAAAGGTTGGCAGTAGCTGGCTATCATGTTAAAAGAGACTTTTCTTTGCGGAGCAAATTATCTCCAACTAAATTAATTTACTGTTGTATTGTTTGAAAAAAACTTAATTACTGTTGGGAGACCACGAGTCATTGGATCAATCAATGCACCAGCCAAAGACACAGACAATATTACATAATTGTATATTTGTATCATTCAATCTCAATGTAGAAAAAAAAGTAACTAGTATATTTGTAAATGTAGTAATCTAATTTAGTGTTGGTAATTGGGTGGTGTGTTAGCTGTCTGATTGCTGTGTTGACAAGTGTACAGATGCCAGATGGGCTGATTGAGTGATTCTCCTCTGTTAACTTGGGCGTGCTTCAAATTGAAGGTGAACAAATTTCATCACAAATCAACATCATGTTCCTCTCTCTTTCCTTCCGCTTCCTCTCCGTTTCTCGTCTTCCAAAGCAGATGAATAACATAGACAGCCCAACAATCAACAAATTTTCCCTCCTTTCGAAAGTTCTCCCCCTCCAATAGTCCAATGTAAATATTCAAATCAAAAGAGCAACCAGAGTCTTCCAGTCTTCCAGTTTGTGTTAATTCATAAGACCGTCCAATCATAATCCAGGTCTATCCAGCGCATGCCTATAGTGCACCGGAACTTTAATATTCGTGCTGATTTAAATTGGACGGTTCTGATCTTGTTATTGTAAGGGCATGAGCATGACCACCGTCTCTATTGAGCATTGCTACTCTAAGTAAAACCCTCACTGGAGGCGATTTCCCCGAATCCGCTCCTCCCTCTCTTTCGGTGAAATCGCTATTCGGTAAGCCTCAAGCGAGGGAAGCCATAGTCTCTGCCTTCGCCTCCGTGCCCTCCTCCGGCGATCAAGCTCTGTGCAACCCCGGATTATGATTTGCATCTCCAGGTACTTCTCTGTTTTTTTTTTTTTTTTTCTCCCTCTCCTTTCCTCCTTGTCTCTCCGTTCTCTTTCAAGAACAAATTACCCATCTGAATATTTAATTTTGAATAATTTTTTTCTGAGATAAATTTCGTAGGTGCTAAACCAGACATTCACTTTATCACTTCATCAACATTCAGTACCTTTTTTCCGTAGGTTATTCGATATCCAAATTTTCATAGCACTATGTCAAATCAGTAATTTATGAAAATTGAATTACCTATAGAAATTAAATATCCAAATTTTCAGTACCTTTTTTCAATCTTATAAAATCGTTGATAATTATGAACAGATCTTATTGTACTTCTTGAATTGATATCATCTATGTAATTGAACATATAGCACTTGTTGTTCATTTTAGGCAGGCTTCTAAATAGCTAGCTATAGCAGCGCTATAGCTACGCTATAGCTTTTCCGGACCATAAACGCTAAGCTATGAGATAAAATTGCGCTAACTCAGCTACGACCGCTATAGCTATAATAGCTGACCGCTATTACCGCTATATGATACCCGCTATAGCTACCGCTATGCTACATGGTTTTTTTTTTGCAATTTATATGGACTTCTGTACTTCTATTCTTATTTCTAATGCTACATGGTCTTCTACGATAAGTATACTAAACCAAACTATATGCTTCTATTTTTATTTGTGATTTATTCTATCATTCTATATCGAGAAATATTCAAATACTAATTATTCATTTTGATTACTCTTTTTATAGTATTCGTTTGTAAAATTATTATCGTTCGTTTCAATTGAAAGCTGATTTTGATTATTATTATAATTATAAAATGTTTAAATATGTATATTGACTTCATTTACCTTATAAAATTAATTGTTCTTTGTCTATTATAATATGTAATACCATGAAGTATAAACTATTAAATAATGTTACTTTTTAGATTTTTTTTCATTCTTATTTGCGTAATTGATAAAAAGTATAGACTTAGATTAGTTGTCATTTAGTTGTTACATAAATTCTCTAATATTGATTATGTTGATAATTAGTAGAAATATAGAATATAAAGTTTGAAAAGAGAAAATCGCTATGTGTGATAGCTTCCGCTATAGCTACGCTATTCGCAATAGCTTTTTTTTTTTGTCTCCCCGCTATGCCGCTATAATCGCTATTTAGAACCTTGATTTTAGGTAATTGAACATATGTAATTGAACCAGTTTTTATTGTAGTTCTTGTTCTTGAATTGATAAGGGACCCGATGATAATTTTGTTAATTGAATATTTATGGTTGGTTTCTGTACATTTGCTACGTGTAATGCTGGGGTACCTGTTGCTCCAATTTGACTTCTTAATTCTACAGCAAACTAAATTTGGATATATCTTTCTGATTAGAAGCCGATGTGATGAAATTGGTGCAAATTTTGAGCAAATTGATTAGGTCTATTTATGAAATGGTTAAAAAAAATTGTGTCCAAGCAAGCTTGACTACAGACTACCTAAAGCATAAAATAGCATATCATTGTCACTATGAGATGCTTGAATTGTATCAGTACTGGTGTGTATTGGTTGGTATATTAGATTATTAGATTGATTCAGTACCATTTTTTTTTTCATCATTTGCTTTTTGATTTGCCAATTATTTATAGTGCCTAGACTATTTGAATATTGATTTGCCAATATTTTGGTAATCACTCCTTTTGAAATACAATTTCAGTTGACACACATTTTTCACTATATCTTTTCAGGAAGAAAAATGATAGTCAAGATACCGATTTGAAGGATGCAGTTAATGGAAGTATGTTTCATCTAGATAGTGCATCCTATCGTACCCTCTCTCGCATCTTCTCTGTCTGCCGTGAGCTCTCTCACAAGCCCCAAAACCCTAACCCCAATGCTATCCTTAGCTCAGCGGATCATGTGGACCAAACCAGTGATCCTGGTAAATTTGAAAACCCTAAGTTGGACGAGATAGTTGAGACCTTTCAATCAGCGGTGGAGAAAATTGACTCCGTGGAACCCCGAAATCCTAACCCCAATGCTAACCTTAGCTCAGTGGCTGATGAGGACCAAACTAGAGAATCTGGCAAATTTGAAAATGCTAAGTTGGGTGAGACAGTTGAGACCTTGCAAATGGCAGAGAAAAGATTTGGCTCCATGGAACCCGAAAACCCTAACTCCAATGCTACCCTTAGCTCGGTGGCTGATGGAAACCAAACCACTGATCCTGGAAAAATTGAAGATCCTATGTTAGATGAGACAGTCAAGACCTTGCAATTGGTGATGGAGAATATTGATTCCATGGATGAATTGGAGATTGATGTGTTTAGTAACAGTGAGCGTTTAAATTCAGTGGTCTCTGATTTATCTTTGTTAGTTGGTTGCCCTGGTGATCAGATACAATCTGGTTCAGGCGAATTTGCTCCTGATAAACAAATGAGGGATGAAGCAGATCGAAAGTTGAGCTTGGTAGGGGAGTTAAACCATGAGAAGGATCAGAATAAACAAGCTGAAGTTGATAATATCTTAGTTCACAAAATTGAGACTGGAAATGATTCTTTATTGGACTCGAATTGCCAAGAAATGGCTTTGGATAAAGAAATTGAGCAGTTGGGAGAAGAGGAGAGTTTAAAAGGTGACCCTTACCATGAGGCTATAGAAGCTGGGTTTGTTGAAACAATGGAATTATCACTCAAAATTGGAGAAGGGGTCCAATTGGACCCTCCAAATGAAATCTCTAAATTGGGGAGCTCAAATCAGGATAAGCCAAATGGTGCAATTGAAGAGGGAGAAATAACAGATGATGCACAGGATTTGGATGATGATTCCGATTTAGATAAGGAAGTTGAACCTTTGATTGATGATGAATCAGAACAAGACTTAATTAATACAAGATCTGATGAGAAGTTAGCTATTAAAGAGGATATACCAGGTGAGCCAACTGCATTTTTTTACTGTATTTGAGAGCAAATATAAACTGATGTGATCAACTTGGTCCCAAAATCTAATTTGCAAATCCCTTTCTGTAATCTATTACCTTCTTTTATTAGGGTTGGAGCATGAGAATGTAGCGAGTCAGAGCCCAGGCATTGACTCTAGTAAAGAGGTATACATATATTTCTGCACTATTACACACTTCTACCTTTTACTTGTATTGAGCACTGTGAAGGGCTCTGAAACAATTAACTTCTATTAATTACACCAAGTAAAATCCTGTAAACTATTGCTTACAGGCATATGACATTGGAAAGAAGAGAAAAAGGATATTGTCTTCAGAAAGACAAGCTAAAAAGAAGGTTTAATGCCTCCTCATTTTCCGAAAAATCAGCCTTTTGTTTTGTTTTATTATTAATTTTTTTTTGGCTTGGCTTCATACTGTTGTATTGGTTTGAAGAAAGCATATCGGATAAAGAGAGCAAAAAAATTAAGAGAAGATGGGGTGAATAGGTTGCGACTACCTCCTCCAGGCAAAAAAGAAAAAGAGAAGAAAATATGCAAATTCTACTTGCAGGGGAAATGCCAACAGGTTTGTTTCTCAAATCTTATATATTGACGGTTCACTGTTTACTTTGCAAATGGAGCCATCCATTTAATGTAACTTTTTCTTGTTGTCTTGTTCTATAGGAAGAACTGTGTAAATTTTCTCATGACGTCACCCCTGTAACAAAATCCAAGGTGATAATTTGTATCTTGTGTGCATAGAGTATCATGATAGATTGCTGATGTCATATGCTAACACCTTATCTTGTTTTATTTTATTTTTATATATATATTTTCTTTTTTCTCAGGCATGTAGCCATTTTGCACGAGGTGAATGTTTGAAAGGCGATGAGTGCCCATATGATCATGACCTCTCTAAGTACCCATGTCACAAGTTTGTGTCAGAAGGAATGTGCGTCCGAGGGGCTAATTGCAAATTTTCTCACAATGTATGTGTTGAATGATCTAGCTCAAGTTCTTCCCTTTATTATAACAATTTACTTGTTAACCAGAGATTGGAGGGACCCAACTAGTTCACTATGTTCTGGGGGTGCACATGTGGTTGGAATGAGGGTCAGTGTGACACCCATCCTTTTGAGAAAAAGTAATTGCCCTGCATATATTGTTAATTTTATCATTTTAGTGTTCAATATCTTCAAATGACCCCCATAAATTTGCAACGGATTTTCACTAGGGCCCCCATAGAAAATTAACTGATAGAATGATGATACTCAAGTGTTTGGTGTTGTGAGATCTATTAGTCCGTATATTTCTGTTCCCTGTGAGAGAGATAGCCTATAGAGTATTTACTAAAAGATATCTTCTGTTTATTATCTTCTGTTTCTTGAGATTTTCGGTGCTGTTACTAGTCTGTACAGTCCGGTAGGTACCAGTTTCAAAATGACTGGCATAATCTAGATAGTCTTTTGAGTTTTGCAGAGAAATATAATACGACAAATAGCCCAAACATTGAAATTGTTCTTGCCTTTTCCTTGTTTTTCCCTCAGATACAGAATACAGAAGTTTTATCAGTTCAAACCAAGGAACCTGGCGAGGAATTGTCAGAGAAGTCAAATGTGGGAAAACAAACCAATACAAGTCAGAAGTCTTCGACTGTCAAATGCACCCCAGTGGACACATTTAAGCGTCTCAATCCCTGCTTGATTAAGTCTATTGAAGCACCACTTAAAGTCCCCAAGGGAGTCCGCTTTCTCTCATTTGGAGCTGATACAAAACAGGAAAAGCTTAGTGATGCCAAACCAGCAACTAAACAGAAACCTCATCTAGCGGAACAAAATCTGAGGAATGTACCAAACAAAGAGAGAGAAAATTTAGTGAGTGAAGCAGCTGGTGTCTCCGGGTCTGGTGAGTTATCGGAGGCTTCAAAGATTTTGCAAGAGTACTTGTTTTGTGCTCTTTCTACCGCAATTTAGCACCATGTCAGAATGGTTCTATTTAATGGATGATTGAGATTATGATGGCTTTCCCGAAGTTGCTATGTCCCGGTAACTTGCTATATTTGGATATCTATGCAGTGTAATTTCATTTATAATTAGACAACAGTTTGAACAACTTTATTATGATTTTTGTGCATATAAAGATTTTGGTGTGCTGCAAAAATATGTACTGAATTGAGAGCTTGGTTTATTTTGCAGAGTTGTGACAATGAATTGCAGAAACTGTGGATTGAGGTATGATGTAATGAAGAGAGCACAGTGCCATATCAAGAACAGTACATATGTGGTCAACAAAATGCAATAATGTCTCTTAATTAACATGAATTCTCAAAGTTACCTTTCTTAACTTTGAAGCTTCTCACAGGGGTTGCCTTTCTCAAGTCCAAGACAGGTACTCTTTTAATGGCCAAGAAAGGTCCCATTTTGCCCCCTGTAGACTGAACTGTTTGTACTAGCATTAATGAGTCTCGCTAGTATGACATCGGTGTCATATGACACCAACTCCAAAACTTATTGGATAGACTTCAAACGATTAATCCAAAGTGTTCAAACCAATTTACATTATGAGTGATGTGTTTCCATGCATTTCTTTTATTTTTTTGAGTTATTTTAGTATAAAGTCAAGCGGTCAAAAATATTGAAAAATGAATGCATTAAAATTAACTTAAAAAATTACAACATTTGACCGCTTGATTTGATACTGAATAAATTTAAAAAATTATAAATTTTGCATGTAAACGCAAAAGTAATGAATTAGATTGGTTTGAACTGTTTAGATTCACCGTTTTAAATTGATCCGATAGGTTTTGGAGTTTGTGCTATAGAGGCTGAAATGACACGGATGTTAGCTAGACTCAACATTAAAGGCTCATACTAGCATTAATTCAGCCTTACATAATCTAATCTAGCTAGATTACTTCTTCTTCTTCTTCTTCTCCTTCTCCAATAATTATATCGCCAAGCATTCCAAAACTGGAATTCTCATCCATATATGTATATTTTGTTATCTTCCAAAAGCCACAACTCCATCAGTAAAAATGAAAGGAGATTTTAAGGATCAAATCGGGGACCTTAGCACCAGTGATGTTGTTGTAAGGGTTCGTACCAATGATGAGAGTGGCCGTGACTACCGTCTCTACTGCCACTCTCATCTGCTTTCCGACAACAGTGATTACTTTAGCAAAAGGCTCTCTAACGACTGGCCCACCTGTCAGATCCTTGATGCACACTACTGTGTTGACGTCCACTGTATCTACTCACAATCCTTCAACTCTTATGTCAATGCTATTCGCCTCATTTATAAACCACAGCCCTGTCACTGGTACAGAGTCAGAGGCACTTTAGGTACATACGTACCAATTCTATACCAGTCAGTCAGTGACAGTGTATGTATGTTCCATATAGAAGGCTTTAGCTGTCCAATAATTCAAGTATTGGATACTGATACTGATACTGCTAAATTACTGAATACTGTGCCAGCAGAATATCCAATTTCTCAATGCAATAGGTTTTTTTTTTCTGTACCATCTATTTTCTCATCAGCTATTACTACGAATTATTAGCACTATAAGGGTGCAAGTCATAATCTTTGTTACTATTATCATTTGACCTACAACAGGTATTTTTCTTGCCACTGTCCATCTAGGGTTACACAAAATTGCCTTATGCTCTACTGACTATTTTGAATCTGCACCACAGGACGAGACAGATGAAGAGGAAATTCTCAGATATGTCCCTCATCTAGGGTTAAAGTATGAACTTATCCTCTCTAGGCTCTGACCCATTGACCTGCCACCTGTCACACAAATCTTTCTCTCCGCTTTTCGTTTTGCCACATCCGCAGCTAATAAACTGAAAACCGAGGCCAAGAAAAGTTATCAAGACCAAATCGAGTATCTATTAACTGAAGATGACGATTCTCCTTTGATTTCGGTAACTAATAATGACGTTTTGAAATGTGAGGTGAAAAATTGCGTGATTGAATTGATGAAAGATTTTGGGAATTTGGTCATGGCAAGGATAAGTTTTGAAACTGACCAAGAATGTAGTGTTGTAGTTTCTGATATTTTGTGGGCTTGCCAGATTTTGATAAAATTGATATGATGAGAGTGATTGTTCCAATTTGGGTAGATTTATCTCCAAAGATGGAAAAATTAGTAAGACACATTTGTTGGGGAGGAACTTGAGATGAGGTTAAAGTGGTTGAGATAACAAATAAGGTGCTAAAATCAATCAATTTTGGGCGGTTTGATTTGGTCAAAAATTGGATTCCAATTTTGCAAAGAACAAAATCTTGGGTTGAGGAGAAGAAAAAGGGTGGAATTATACAGAGAAAATGGTCAAACATTGGAAAATGTGCAGAGATTCTTTGGATTATTTTGACGTTACCATTGGAGTGGCAAGCAGAGATTCTGTCACAATGGTTTGGTTCAGAAAATGTGCAGGATCCTGATTTACTTGAAGTATGGTGTTTTAGAGCTAAATCTGCAAAAAGAAGGGTTGGTTTGGTGCTTTGGTTTGATTAAAGGGAAGATGAGATAATTTTGTTTATTATGTGTTTGTATTTTCCCATTCGGTATTTCAATCCACAAGAAGAGAGAAGAGAGAAGAGAGAAGAGAGAAGAGAGGAGATGAGAGGGGTTCAATTATAATAGGGTTTTATGAACATTAATAAAAAATAGTATTTGTGCTAGAAAGAGAAACAAAGATATTACATGTGTTTTCTTTCGGCAACCGATATATAATATATTGATAAGAAAATATAATAATTACACAAATGATAATTTAGAATTTTAAAATACCAAAACTAACTCCCACATAACTATACAATAGAGCCGCCTCAGTTTTATGTACATGTACATGTGTTTTCTAACAATGATATCCACCCAAATCCAGATAGTCTTAACAAGAAACTCTTACGTATCTCTAAAACTATATTAGAAACTCTCATAGTACCAGTGATGTAGATGTTCTAAAGAAACTTTTTTACATAGTTTCTAAATAAAAAAAACTCCCTTACATTTTTAAAAATAGATTAGAAACTCTCGTAGTAGCAGCAGAATGTAAATGCTTAGCCCAGAAGCAAGAGGGATTGATGAGGAAAATCGCCAGGTTCATCCAAGATCTTTTGTGATATATCGCTAGAATGCATTCATATGTTGCCTTATTTTATTGGAAGCAAAAAGCTTACATATAGGACAAATCTCGAAAAGGTACAGAGAGATTGACTGTGGCCCTTCTTAATTTTTTGTGATTTATTTTGCATTAAAAATAAAATATATATATATAATACAATCACCAAAAGTTGAAGGTTACTGAATTTAACCCTAAGTTAGTACTTTGTATTTGTTCAAAAGTATAAGTTAAAATAAAATAATCTATATAATCAGTCGTCAGTCGTCAGTCCTCAATGACAAGGAATTTTGTGTGCAAAAAAGAAAAAGGAAAAACAAGATATGACAGTTTGACGTGTACTTGCGTTTCCCAGTAAGTATCAATGAATGCATGAAAGATTAGAATTAAAGCATGCGACCACACAATCTCGTCTAGTCTTTGTTAAACTCAACTAAATCATCACAGTACTGGTAAGCGACAAATTATACATCTTCCGTGATAAAAAGGGTTTTCTTTCTCATTTTTATCATGAGCTAATTTCAAGCAAGCATCGATTTGACTGCCCCAATTTTCAGTCTTTTTGAACAATGCTTTCGCCAATTTTTTCCAATTTCTAATTTGTCCTTTTTCAGTCTTTACTCCACTAACCAAAAATTTGAAATTAAACATCTCAGCGCATGACTACACAGAGCCACATTTAGTTGGGGAAAAGGAGTGGAGAGAATCAATTAAGCAATTGGCATAGGATTAATAGTTTGAAGTAATTAATCAAATAATATAAGCCATAAATAAGTTTCCCTAAAGGGAAGAACATGATACGGTGTTAGATTAAAGAAAACAATCATGAAAAAGGGGTATCGATGCAAGTCTAGGCGCAATTGGCTTTCAACTTTGAATCCAATTAATTGCAGATTCAGTGCATGTTAATTAAGAAAATATTAATTGTAACTCCACTCCCAGATCCTATGTAACTCCAGCAATACAAATCGGTGGGTGCTTCAATTAATTATTGCCTTCCCTTGAGGTCAACCTAGGATACATATTGTGCTGTGATGTGATTAAAACAGATTTTACGTGATGTACACGATATATATATCGCGTATAAAAATATGTTACTATCCGCGAGGATAAAAGTGCTTTTTACCGATGGTATCTTCACTAATACTTTTTAATACCGATACACTCAGAAATAGCAATTTTTGTCGGTGTACCTTCGACAATAGTCACTTTTTACTCTCGCGAATAGTTGTGTATTTTTGTACGTGATCTAATTTAGAAGGATACTCATAGTACGTTAGTCATGTCGTGACTGGTCACGTTTAACTATTTTTTTCATAATTTAAGTTAGTTTATTCAAGATTCAACATTCGATTAAGATCTAACGGTCCTAATTACAAGTGACTCGCATGACCATGTGTCATGCCATGCTAATTTTTTTAAAAGATGGCTACGGCACAGGACATGCAAGTCACAGCATGTGATTGGCACACATATCATGCGATGACGAAACCGTGCCGTATCATGATATATTCGATCACGCTGTGACTTTTTTTAGATCCCTAGATCAATCAGAGTGACAATTTTGAAATTTGAGAAAATTTTAGCTAGGTTTAATATTTGTGAGTTGATATAATTTAACTAATAGTTCTTTTTTTACAATACATATAATTAAATATTTCAAATTCTAATGTTTTAAGAAAAAAAAACAAATTCTACAAGTAATTTTCAAGTAATTGGGACATATATAGTTTGTAAAATTGGTAAATCATCTGTTAACAATTTGGAAATTTTAGTAAAAAATATATTTTAAAAATCAGTCTATTAATTATTAATTTTGGAAGATGCTAACAATGCATATATGAAGTCCTAAATGAACAATTGAGTATGTTTGGATGCACTTTAGAATAACTATAATAGCTACTATTTGATAATAGTATATGAGAATAGTGATTTTTGGAAGAGTGTGAGAATAGTGTTGATGTGGAGATATTCGGAATAGCGAAAATGTTGTTTGGATTGAGCATTTAGAATAGCGATGAAGGGATTGAACATTTGAGAGAGCACCAATTGCTATTCCGACTTTTTGTAAAAATAGCGGAACAATGCTATTCTCGCTGTTCTAAATAGCAATTGAGTATGTTTGGATGGATCGGAACAACGCTATTCTCGTTATTCTCGCTATTCTCAGTACATCCAAACATATATAGCCAAAGTCTTTAGTCTCCAAACAAGTTAGAATAGGCTATAAATGAAATCCAACCAAAGCATGTACGGTAATATTTTATTTCTATAAAAGAGACTGTAGTTTTTTACGTTGGCTCGCCACATCTTATCACAACCCTCCTCTTTTTTTCTGACTTGAAACATATTGCATAGAAACTACACAGACGAAACTAAGTTCTTAATGGACATATCAAGTTAAATAAAGTGAATAGACAAGAAACATAGATAGAAAGAGGACCACTTAAGTGAACTCTATCTTAGACTTCTCTGTTTCCATATAAGTCAATTTGATTATGATTATTCACACCTTTGTTAAAAAAAATATTGTCATCAGTAAGCTTAAGTGGTGACAGCCACATGAGTAGTTGCTCTGCTTAAAAAACCCAAGTTACCAATTGGCATTTGATTCGATTATGACATGTGATATGATGTGAGTACTTCTTTGGTTTCTACTTTCTAGTCAAATTAAATTTAAATTAGGAAAATGCATGATCAATTGATAATGGCTATTAATTTTGACAAACTTAACAACAATTTTAAAAATAATAAATAAAATTAAAAAGTAAATTTATAGGTATATTATCTAACATATAGATAGTCTTACAATCAAATTTAATGCAATTTAAGTATTATTTGATGCTGCATCAATGATAGTTAATTTTGAAATATTGAAATTTTAAGTCACTTGGTATATGGTGAAATACACATCCATTCTTATCATATTTCATAGACATAATCTGTGAATATCATACATCCATAATTTTGGATTTTTAATTTAAATTTATTTTTAAAAATTGTCAAGAATTGTTAAAATAAAGAATTTTTGTTATTAAAGATGGATTCAATAGCCTCTCAATTTTAAATACTCTCAAGAGATTTTGAACATGTCATGACATGTGAAATTATAAAATTATATATGGTTAATTATTTTAATAAAGTGTAATCGAACTTCGATCATGCTTCATGCAACACTCTCCAACTTTTTTTGTTTGTGCTATATTCTTCGGATCCAAATTGTAAATGAAGAAAACCTTCAAACAAATATTTTTGGATTGTTTCTTGGGCATCCGCATCTTCGTTGGAATATATAATAGTTGCAATGGTGCTATTGACATATTACTAATGGTCAAGCCAGGATACGATCGAGTATGTACATATATAAAATAATAGATAATGATAATGTACTTATGTACATTAAAAGTCGTCATATATAGCTAACCAAATATGTAATTGTAAGCTACGGGGATTTTCAAATGGTTTATGTTTATTTTGATTTTTTTTTTGTTAGCTAGGACCAATGTTCAAAAAGATTATTTATATTAAATTTTAGGATTCGAATCTCGCCAAATAATTTTCTTTGAATGTTTAGAGTTGGAAAGTTTGATTATCTCATCTTTATCTTAAAAAAATCATAACAAAATTTCAAAAATTAATTTCTATATGGAACATATTCATTCCCATCTTTTTGTTCTATTAATTTGAAATGCAGTGCTGGTCTCAAAGCGTTTTCGTTACTCATGGAGCACATTAATCCTATCTAACATACCTAATTGTACCTTACAAAGCCTATCTAATGTGTGTGTGTGTGTGTGCGCGCATATATAAATGGAGGAAATAATAATATATATATGCAATATTAGAGATCATTATAAACCTAGGAAAGGAGACATGCACGCCATCTCCATTTTTCCATCCTTCAGTACGTACTTCCACAGAGCATTAATTAATTATATATTGATTGAATATTAAAGAGCATATATAGAAATACTGATCGAGGTAGCATTACAGATCATAAATTTCTCATCTAATAATCTCTCTCTGGTACACATATAACCAAAAAGGCTTAAGAAAAGGAACCAAATATTATATGATTCATAGCTTGAGAGATAAATCCAACTTGCCAACAACCCCTCCATCTGCATCCATCCATGGAAAGCTGTATTCAGTACTGGTATAATCAAATCCGACCGAATCGGCACGGGATGTTCCTATCATCTGACTGCTCCTCTTCGCCAGACTGCGCTCGAGTTTGTGTGCATTCTGGTGGCCACCAAGTGCTTGCGAACTGTAGAACTTTCTCGAACAATAGTTGCATGAGAAAACCCGGTCCGGTTCTGGATGGTGCAAAGGTTCGAGTCGAAGGTCTAGGTTCAAGTTATGGCTTCTTGCTGCTCCCTGGTTTGACATTGTGTGAAGGAGAGGGAGAGAAAGAGAGAGCAAGAGAGGAGAGAGGAGGGAAGCCAAGGTAGGAAAATTTGAGAGCAAGTTATATAATATATAGAGAACACAAGTTTAAGGGGTAGTTAGAGAGTACATCAATGATTTTTGGAAAGAAATAAATGGGTTTGAGTCCACTAAATTAAACGTTTATTTTTAGAAAGTTTCAGTATCTAATGTTTTTTAACAGCAATGTTATATATAATACTGCATTAGTTGTCTTTAATAATCACTACTACAAAAATGGTCATTGTACACTGCACATTGTACACGGATTTGATAATTTTACCTAAAAACCGTGGAGAAATTGTAATTTTTTGAAAGCCCGAAATATCTGTGGGATCTCTATGTTAGTTTGTAATAATCTAGAAGTCAATAATACAATAAATTATCATAAAGCTTTGTTCATGAATTGAATGTTTATTTATATATCATTTTGTTGCCTTGAGTATTATTGAATTTATGGATCATTTCGAGTTCATGACTGAAATTGTGAAACTCCATAATATAGATAATATATACTCTTAAAAGGTCACTGACCAAGGTAATTAGCAGGAACACTAATTACCGCGATAAGGTTAGTATGTGGATTAAAAGATGGTTAAGTTTTACAAACCACCTGACACGAGATGTCATTTTAATCACATAGATACATGTTCTAGGAACATGGTATTTGACAGACCCCGAATGAAACATTAAATAGAATTGTGTTCGTGTCATTTATGTTTTCATTCAGTGTCACGTTCTACAGTATGAGGTATTTATCGTTCCCACTGAGAAATATGTATGTGTGATTGTTATCCACCGCTGTCCGTAAAAAGCAGTCATAACGGTAGTTTTTCCATATGTATAGCTTAGCTGAGGAAGTGATAGTTTACCAAGAATACTATTTGTCCCTCGTATCTCTATACGAGCTATAGCATCACTGGGCCCCTTGATAGAGTTAGATTATCTGCTAGCGGTATAATTACAAGAGTAATTATATTTGATAATCTGCTCAAGATCAAGAAAAGATTCAGTTAGCAAGGATGACACACATCTACCTTGAAACTGATCTGATAGCTATGAGACAGAAGAACAGACACAAGTAAATTGTTTACTGGATAGTGATATTGTACAGTACAGCATCATCTGTGTAATTGGATGGTAATGATGTGTTGCCAGATGCCACCCATGATTATAGAAGTTAAAACAGTTTTAACTCTATTTACCAACATAACACAGATCCTATTGGGTCACACCATATAGGAGTTAATCGGAGAATCTTATTGTGATTGATTATAAATTGGTTATGATCAATAGTAAGATGGTTATAATTAATTATACGTGTTATAATTAAATTATAAATGTTATGTAAAAATAACAAGCAAAAACATTGGTTAATTTATAAACGTGTGTGACACGTTGTATAAAAGTTAACCGGTTAATTTATGAATGTGCAGGACACATTGTATAAATTATCGAAACAACAACCGCAAGAAAAATATATATAATTGTTCAGAATAATTATATGAATATTATTTGTGTTCGGGCTGAGGGCATTCGGGTCTTTTCAGATTCGTCCTTATCCGCATGACATGTCATCGATCCTATCCAGATGACACGTCATCGATACCGAAACAAACAACCGAAGAAAAATATATATAATTGTTCAGAATAATTATACGAATATTATTTGTATTCGGGCCGAGGGCATTCGGGTCTTTTCAGATTCGTGCTTATCCGCATGACATGTCATCGATCCTATCCAGATGACACGTCATCGATCTTATCCACATGACACCTCACCCCCTAGGTGGCATGCCTTGTCATAGGGGTATTTTGGTCTTTTCACACCATTTTAGAGGCTATAAATAGAGGGGTGCATGAAAGGATTAAATAACTAATTCATTCGTACCGGTTTCGTGTCGAAACGGATCGGTATTTTCTCTCTTTCTCGGTTTCTCTCCCAAATAGTGTTTCGGTTGAGAAAAGAAAGTTATACGTAGTTGACGTATAATCTTGCGGGTTGTTGTGGAGTATATTTACGGGATCGATGAATAGTGTTTTACCGAATTTAGCGGTATGTCAGTTTTGCATATTGATGAAACTGAGCAACCGAAAATTCGTGTTTACGGGTTTTCGTCTTTTTCTCCGTGAATAGTGTTTTTGCAGAATTCCGCAGTTTACGGTATTTCTGGCAGAAGCAATAAACCGCTCTCCGGTTAGTCCTGGTGGATAACCGATAGAGGTATCACACGTGTGATACTCCGAGTCAATTCCTTCCCTGGTGAGGCTCTACTCACTTGGTCTGCATTCCAACTGTGATTTGGAAACAAGGTATAAATATGTTATATTAATCTATTTAATTTGTAAGTAGATTAAAGTTTTAGAAATCAATCATGGAGTAGATCTGTAAAAGGATTAAATTGGGTTTTGATGCCAAAGGAATACTGAAGGTGGACCGCCTTGGAAAGTTTCCTGACATACCCCGTTTAATCCTGAGCTTAAGTTGGCTGTAGAAATTTTTGTTCTACGGTCATTCCGCACCTTAAGCCTAAACGGGTTTCCGGTAAGCACCGCGTAAACCCCAACACTCTACACGGATGTTTATTAAAGAATCAGTGTAGAAAGCCTTGAGAGAGCTACACGGACGTTTATTAGGAACTGTACACGGATTATTATTTAAATAACAGTGTAAAAAGCTTTAAGAGAGCTACACGGATATTTATTAAAGAACCGTGTAGAAAGGTAAGAATTGTACACGGATGTTTCTTTAAATAGCAGTGTAGAAAACTTGAGAGAGCAACACGGACGTTTAATAAAGAGCCGTGTAGAAAGGTGAAAATTGTACACGGTTTTTTGTTTAAATAACAGTATAGAAAGCCTTGAGAGAGCTACACGGATTTTTAAGTAAAAAATCCGTGTAGAAAGGTTATTCTAGGGTTTTGGTTATATAAAAGACCTCCTTCTAGCAGCGCCGTTTTGATCAATTAATACTCTCTCTCTCTCTCCTTCCAGAAGTGTCATTCTGATTTCTGTGCACAAAGAGCTAGGATCTGAGATCTTTCAAGTTAATTTGTATTTCTCCTCTCTATCTTGCTAAGCTTAGTCATGTATATATATATATATTTCTCTTTTCTGTTACTAGCTTATTATTGCTTATTTAGGTCAATTATTAATTAATGCATGCATGCTTGATTGTTAAGATAATGTAAATAATTAGTGTAATGTGGACCATTTTTTGAAAGTGAGAAGTAAAGAAAACGCCTAAGGTCTCCATCATCAGATCTGAGAAAAACCGTTGAAGATCAGTACTAACGCTTCCGCCTAAATATGTCTGCACTTCAGAACTGTAAGATTTAAATTACTTTGCTATTTTATTTTGAATTTACAGATTCTGGATTGCTTGTGTTTTTTTAATTGCAAAACACGTCATGAATTATTAAGACTATCATTTGGTATCAGAGCCATCATAAATTCATATAAGATGCAATAATTTTTTTTTATGAAATTGATTTTCAATGGTTCGTATAAAAGCTAGACAGATTCACCTAATTTTATATATAAATATTTTCTTATAATTTTGGATGAAAATTTTAAAGGAGAATTTTTATTCCCTATTATGTATGCACATATATGTTGATCAATGGATTATTATTGGAGATGCAATATGTTGGAGACCTTTAACCAAGAGACATCATGTCATGGATCACATGGGAGCTCCTTTTTTGATATGTTGGATCTAATACGCCTTAGTTTGTATGAAATTTCGATCCAAACTAGATCATAACCAAGAGTTTTGGCAATTTGAGCCCAACTTAACGAATTTTGGGCCAAAGCTTGATCATGTGATTACTAAGTGGTAAGGATATAACTTTTATACAAACATTATATTGGATCCTGAGGAGTATATGTTATGTTTTATCACATGAGATTGCATGTACAAAAGGCTTTGTATATATATATGTTGCATGAATTGTAATCTTCTACCTTTTCTTGTTACTAACTAATACCAAATTATAATTGTAGTATGGACCAAAGCAAAAGTGTTACATCAAGGAGCAAATTGATGATGTCAGATGTATGTGGACAAGGCAGTTTCAATTTAAATTTTGTAATGCTCAATATGGATTTGTATAATTTTGTATAATTTAGTGTACATAAATTATTTATACTGTTGTATAGTTTTGGAATTATGAGTTTAAAAGACCTCTGTTTAATGTTTCTCTGTTTTGGAATTCTAATTTTAAATGGCTAACAAAATTGGAAGCTAGCCACAAAAAAAATGGGAAAAAAAAGAACAATTATACATGGACATTTAACTAAAGTCCGTGTAGAAAGGTATTTAAACATTGAAAAAAAATTGAAAAAAAAAAAACAATTCTACACGGACATTTAACTAAAGTCCGTGTAGAAAGGTATTTAAACATATAAAAAAAAATAAGAGAGCTACACGGACATTTAGCTAAATATCCGTGTAGAAAGAGTAATTGTACACGGACATTTAGCTAAATGTCCGTGTAGAAAGGTATTTAAACATATAAAAAAAATAAGAGAGCTACACGGACATTTAGCTAAATATCCGTGTAGAAAGAGTAATTGTACACGGACATTTAGCTAAATGTCCGTGTAGAAAGGTATTTAAACATATAAAAAAAATAAGAGAGCTACACGGACATTTAGCTAAATATCCGTGTAGAAAGAGTAATTGTACATGGATATTTAGCTAAATGTCCGCGTAGAAAGAGTAATCATACACGGCTGTTTATGTAAATATTCGTGTAGCTCGGTTATTTTGAGAGCGACGCTGGCAAGCGTTTGTACACGGTTGTTTATGTAATAATCCGTGTAGCTGTCAATAATCGCACACGGGTAAATATCCGTGTGTAAATATTCAGGGATTTCTAAACCCTCACATTCCACACGGTAGGAAATCCGTGTAGCTCTCCTATTTATGTCCGTGTACAATCACTTATTCTGTAGTAGTGAATAAACTAATTATTTTAGATCAGTGTTGTAAAAAACGTCCGTTTAGGCCGATTAGTCATTGGCGGTGATCAAACCATTATGGATTTTCCTGACTAATCATCAGATGATTATTTCCAAATATGATCGTTTATTTCCGATTAATAGCTTGGCGGTACCTTGTCCGTCCAATGCATACCATTATTTACAACATTGATTTAGATATATATTAAAAAAGTCCGAATAATTGTGTGTTTTATAACTTTAAATTAGTTGTTTTTAACATAACTATTATTTTTATAAACACTTAGCTATCTTTTTTAATTTTTATTTATCTTGTTTAACACTTATATTTATAATTTTTAAGCCGTATCTTATGATGATATAATAAAAGCACAACATCACCATCATCGATGTGTCTTCAGAATTATATTATATATGCTAAAATGAATATAAAATATTAAAAAAAGAAACTAGCTAATTAAGTGTTTTTAAGAACAATATTTTTATTAAAAGTAACTCATCATGAGTTCAGTATTTTTTTAAATTACAAAACACACAGTCATATTTTTCAAAATTATATGTTAAAACTAATTAACTGCTTTATGTTAAAACTGATTGCTTAACTATTTGAAAGTACTATATAACTAATTTGAACTGAATATATTCAGAATAAACACAAAATGAACACCTTAAAGGTGATGAACTTTCATATATAAACTTGCAAATTCCATACTCGTACACTTTTCAGTTTGCTTTTTCAATGGGTTATTATTTTATATTTTATCTTACAAATATACCCCTACAGGACTAGATATCAATAGGTGCTTCTTCTTTTGATCTGGTATCATGTCCATTAAACACATAATTGAATTAGGTATCAATAGAGAGATAGATAATGGCACGGACACCTCATTTTAGTTGAACAGGTGGTGTGGAGAATCTCCATTATACTGTACTTACCCACAACTGTTTCAAATTGCTACTAATCGAACTATTATTGTCTCTATGGCCATCACTCCAGCCAATATCTCTATCCAATTTACTAGACAGCTTACTGAAACCTTGTTAACTGAATGACACCAGCTACTCTCCTCTCTTTCTTATTTGTCTATCTTTACTTATCCTACAAATTCTAATAAAATTATTTGGAGATGACATCCCTCTGGACAATTCACTATAATTCCTTATACAAATGGTAGAATATGGAGGTATCAAGAATCTTACTTACACAATCTTTTGGAAAACTAAAATACCACTTAAGATAAAAAAATTTATCTGGTTTGTCAAGGAGGGAAATTTTTTTGACTTAGAATAACTTAGTCAAGAGGGGATGGAATGGTGACCAATCATGTCCTTTTTGTAATGATTTAAAAACATTAGACCATCTCTTTGTAACATGCCCTGTTATATCATCATTATGGTCTTGGATTGCACTGCACAATAATTTAACCTTCAATTGTGAACGCTTAGCTAATTTATGGTTATTAGATGCATGGATATCATTAAAAGACATATTCTTAATAGAACTTATAAGAGCTGCAACTATTTGGATTGTTTAGTTAGCTAGGAATAAAGCATGTTTTAATAATACAACCATACCTACATTAACTTCCTTAGGTTCACAAATCATATCTCTAACTACTTTTTGGTGCAAAATTAATTATGATGATTTATTCTTTAAATTAACCTTAGTTCTACCTATGGATACTTCATTCTTGTCTCAGTCAGGCATTATAATCCTCTTGGAGACCGATACGGCAGAGAAAGAGCCAAGTTGGAATTCAGAGGAAGAATCTGTTCTTGGGTTAAAGGGTCCAGACTTGTCTGAATACCTCCGAGATCGGGCGGAATATGATGCGATTGATGCAGCATACTTTCACTCAACAGGCCCTAATGACCCCAGCTCTTCTCATGCCAGTTCTTCAGTAGCATCTTAATATCATGTCATTTAGTTTGTAATAATTTTGGCTTGTCTGTTCTTGATCCCAAGCAAACTTTAGCTTATTTTCTCACTATAACTCTATTACTTTAGATATCCTTCTTGTTGCTTCACAATTTGAGGGATCTTTTTATTTCTAGCTCTGTTCATATTTTGGTTAAATGACTTTCAGTCATTTTTTGTAAGACATTTTAGTTTCTAATGAAACAGGTGGCCTAGACCACTTTTATCAAAAAAAAAATATATATTATATTTTGAAAAATTCTAGTTGTTTTTTTCTTTTCTTTTTTTGAAAAAAAGAGAGTTGGTGATCAAGCCATCTAGCATTTTTAATATCTATAAGGAATCTTCTAAAATGGTTTTGAACCTGCGATCCACACGGAGAGCATTCTATTTTGCCACTAAATCTGGTTCACCAATAATTTCAGTTTCTATTCGAATTTTAATACATCTTATGCGTGCGAATCAAGTTAATAATATTTATAATTCTAATTGCAACTATAGCAGTGGTCAATTTGCAAGCACATAAGCCTACCATATAGTATAGATCAGGGTATCGAATCACAAAAATAATTTTGGACAACTAAGTTCAACTATTTTAGTAAGCTAAGCAAATTAATTAAGATCTTTGAGAGTTGGTTGATTAAACTAATTAATTACTACAACTAAAGCCTAAAAGTGATCGATCCGAAAGATTATGAGATGCAAATTCTTAGGGTTTTAATTAGGCTACCATCATACTTGACTCAATTCTAATTATTATTTGAAGGTTTCTAATCCACAATTAGTAATCTGTCATTGGCATGACATGATACCATACTTAGTTGGAAATCACTCATTGGATTCTATTATACATGTAGTAGTGACTACTTTATTCTTTAAAAAAAAAAGTATTGATATTTTTAAATGGACCATCATTTCTATTAGCTGTATAATTCAGCTTAATATTAGCACTATAATTCTGTTTAATGACTTTAAGATTTAGTTTATTTAATTAAGTCTAATTAACAGAGTGCTACAGAAAGAATAACAGCCAATATTATAATAGTTAAGAGAGTTTCAACTGGTTGTGACTCAATCAAACAAAATGTCTTTTATATATCCTTCAGTTTAATTATATTACAATTCAACTTAATGACTTAATAATATTTCTTTTATTTGAATGATGTATCACAAACTGTTTGATTTTTTTTTATTTTTTTTTATAAAGTGAGATTAATGTCTCAACGATTTCATTACATAAACCGTGGGTATATACATAAGCACAAATACCAAACCACTGGTATTTTGCTTCATTGTTCAATTACAATTATTAAGCTAAATAAAAACTATTTTTAACTACTTGCCTGAAACACACCAGGCCTTGCACTCACAAAACAAATCAGCTCACATTAAAAATAAAACACAGATTATAATAATCACAAAATACAACTAACTTCATAGCAATCAGAAATAGAACACAGATTATGTGCATCAGAACGGTTCCAGACCCTGCTGAGGTATCCATACCATCCACCTCCTGAGTTGTCACTGTACCCTGTACCTGGTTCCAGTCGTCCCTTTATATCAAATGGAAGAATTAAAGTGAGGTTTAAAACTAGCTTTTCACCTCTGCTTACTGCTCTTGCACCAAAATGATGCCATGAATATAGTCTTAGTTGCAATAGATTGAATAGAATTTACATTTACATCCCTAAAACAAAGTTTATTTCTTTCTATCCATATCACCCAAAGTACTGTACCCATGACTAATTAAAGTAAAAGCTTGTCTTTAAGAAGTATACTTGCTTATAAAGCCCACAGTTATTGTATACTATTACAATCAAAATTAAAATTTAAAAATTAGCTATCCAACACCATATTTGCTTGACAAAACGGCAATTTATTCCAATACCTCATTTTTTTTATACCTGATCATATCTCATATTTTATATTTTCGTTTTCAAAGTTAAATTGTCGATCCGAACCACTCTACATGATATTCATATTAAAATATGCTTGGAAACAAAATTTTATAATTTTTAAATTTTTTTTGCTATTTTTTAAGATAGGTACAAAATTACTGTTTCTAGACCGTTCAAAAACAGTGATTTTCTACTCATCTTAAAAAATAGTAAAAAAATTCTACAAATTATAAAATTTTATTCCAAAGTATATTTTAATATAGATATCATGTTGAGCAGTTCGGATCGACAGTTTGGATTTTGAAAATAAAGATATGAAATATGAGGTATGAAATGCACATATAAAAAAAAGATGATTTACTATTTCAAAATCCCCACAAAAAGAACAATTTGAAGAACCTGACCATCCCCTTAATTTTGAGAAGATTGTCTTTAGTTAATAATACCCTATTCTTTCTCTACAGCCATGTAAATTTTTTTTATTTTTAAAAGCAATCTGGACTTCCATAAAGAACTAAATTCATTATTTTGATTAAATAGACAACAATATAGTTTTTCTTCAAAAGAATATTACAATAGAACAAAATAGATTGCATTGCATGTATGAAGAATAATTTGACCAATTTTCAAATTGATGGAATGTGATCATGACTTGAGCATTCCGTTTTTCCAACTTAAACGAAATGAACAATGGATTTGACACCGGGTTTTTGCCTAAGAAAACCCACTAAAACCTACTAATTAATTAATTTAAATTTAGTAAACGCCCCAAGGCCCCCGACCAACCCTAGGAAATAAATCTACTGCGATCCGAGGTTTGGGAACAAAAATCATGAAATTCTTGCTTTTTCAAATCCAATCGTCCAACTTTTTTATGTGCATACATCTCGAAACAGTTGGGTTTTTTTTTTGCACGCATCTTGAAATAATTCGACAGCTAAATTAAAAAAAAAATAAAAATTTCAAGATATGTGAAAGATCGCAATCTGATCCACCAAACCTACTAATTAATTAATTTAAATTGACTGGAATGTGACTTGCATTTTGCCGCGGTGATCATTAAGTACGTACAAATATTTTTTTTAGGAAAATTCGTGTACAAAAATATTTTCCAAATATGATAGAGTAATTAATTGTTTCTATTTACTTATATCTATTAATTCCTTTGCTAAACTCGGTGACATGATAGTACGTCGTACTTCTATTTCTTTTGGTCTTTGAAATATATATATAACAACCAGTCCATTCTTAGACCAACCTATAAATTAAACAACTAGTCTTCATTCATGTATTAAATAATATCAAAAGTTTAAATAGTGTTTATTGCGTCACAGAGGAATAGTCGAAAAAACGATGCTATTGCCATATTGTGTCGTTATAGCGCGCACGCTATAGCGCTAATAACGTCATAGTATTTTTATTCTGAAAACACTATAGTGTGTTATTTAGAACCCTGAATAACATTATAAATCAGAATGATGTTAGCTAAGGTATAACTTTATATGTATACATTCTAAGAATAAGCTGGCAAAAATTGATATTTTCGAGAATATTTTTTTTTTTGTCATACTTTAGCCTTCAAATTTAAACACCCATGCAATTTACGCCTCCCCCATAATTCAATCTATGTATTGAAATTTTATAGGAAATCAAATTTTGTAATTTCTTACTACTTTTTTGGAAAATGTTATGGATTTTAAAAAGTTTGGATCATCCGGTTCTCCCATTTTTCCTATCCTAAAAATAGTAAAAAGTATTAAATAATATATAATTTGATTTCTTGCGTGATTTTAATACGTAAATTATACAGAAGATTAACCATTTGAGTTTTAAGAAATAAAGATTGGAAGCCAAAGCATGAAAAGTACCTTGCTTTACAAAGCATTTTACCTCACCTCTACATATATGCGTTTAAACGACTAATCTAGAATAATTTTATAATATAATTTATATATTGAAATTTCATAATTTGTATATTCTTTTCTTGTTTGTAGATAAGAAAAAAAAATGTTGCTTTGAATAGTCCATAGTGAGTAAACTGATATAAATTACTATTTTTAAGAATATCATTATTACCGACTAAAATATATGTAAAGATATTGATGCAATTAAGCACTTTTACTCTTGTAGATAAAACAAACTCTTTTAATTGCATTGCACGCCATTTGCATATTTCGTCAAATTTTGTTCCATAATATCTTCTTTGAAACAATCTAAACGTGGAAATTCAGGCAATGCAGATTATAGAGTTGTGGACTTAGTGCAGTGGCATAAGTCTTCGTCTCTTTTCGAAGAGACACAAATTTAAGTTTTAAAAATTACAAAAGATATTATAGTGTACTGAAATTCTTTAATAAAAAAATGTGAATTTAGTTTTTAAAAATGTATTAAGAGAGGATGAGTTGTATAATTTTAGTTATTTATAAGATTGATGGAGCATGGATCTTGTAGTGTAGTGTAGATCAAGTAGTCCAAAATTACACTATCTAGTGTATGTACTCAGAGATGGAGTCATATAATAATGAGGTCAATTCACTTTATTTTTTTTCAAATATTTTTATTTCTGACTTATTTTCTATATAACTTATAATGTTACGAGTTGTGTAAAATAATTTATATTTGTAGCAAAATAAATTTATATAATTGATCTTTATTTATATTTGATCTTTATAATTTAAAAGTCGTTCTGAACCTGTATGTTCAATATATTTTGGTAGGTGATCAATAGTTATAATCAATCAGATCTCAAGTTCTGAACTTGCAAAGTTTTAATTAATATTTAAATTACCTAACAGCTTGAAACTAGTGGTGTAAAAAAGGGTCTTAACGACCGATTAAACGTCCATTTAATCATTAATGGCGGCCAAATCGTTATGAATACACTAATCGGAGGCATGTTAACGGATATTTTTATTTATTTTTATTTATTTTTATTTATTTTTGTTTATTCCAGTGAATATTTATTTTTACATTGTTTTTTTTTCTTTTTCTGTGACAACGTGTGATAATAAGTTTCATAAATCATATATTGTAGTTTTATTTGTGCCATCCAATATTTTTTTTTTTCTTCTTTCTTTGAAATTGATTAATTATTCTATTATTTATATATCATATATATTTTTGTACTTACTGATATAATTGTTGTACTAAGGGGCACCTCTAATTGCTCAAAAACTGAAATTAAATTGCAATTGAAAGTAAATAGATGAGTTTAGAGAAATTTGACACTCGGGATGTTAACGAAGTTCGGCAAAACAAAAGCCTACGTGTCCGGGGCTTCGCAACCTTGAGTGGTGCGCCTTTCTATTACCCAATACGAAAGGATTACAACTTGTGAACCGTTGAGCCCTTACACACCAAGCGGGAAGTCAAACGACCAACTCAAAGAGATGAGAACAAGGTCTCTTAGTTCAAGCTACTCAAGAGAAACACTCAATAGATTAATCTAACCTAATCTAAGTTGAGATTAGTGAAGTGGGTTTGAGGTTGTTTGAGGGATTTTGAAGTTTCAAGCTCTCACAACAATGGAGTAGGCTAAGCTCTCAGAAAATAGCTTTTGAATTAATTAGGGTCGGCTGAGATCAATGGGGAAGAAACTCCATTGCCCTATTTATAGAGACAGCTCAAGACTGAGCAAATTGAGCTAAAACGTTACAACGTTTTAGCTTATAATGCGATTTTAGGTTTACACTTTTCTGACAGCTCAGCTAACTTATCCAAAACGTTACATAACATTTTGCTCTGTAAAATCTTGATAAAAAACATGAATTTTTGAAGCTCAGATGCAATTAAAACGTTACAACGTTTTATATTTGACTTTAACATTGATACAGACAATCGTAAAACGTTATAACATTTTCTAAAAATGTTGTAACGTTTTAGGTCATCCAGAATGCCTGTGCTTCAGCATTTTTACTATTCCTAAAACGTTACAACGTTTTAGGTTATTTCTGAGTTTGATCAACCTTTTACTTCAGCGTTTTTGACAGGTTTAAAACGTTGCAACGTTTTATAAACGTTACCAATGTTTTCCCTATGTAAAAACAGCCTCAAACTTACTTTACCAAGCTTCTGATTTTACAATTTATATTCTTAGTAAAGGTCTTCATGATTTATTCTGTCCGAACATATTACATTGCAATTCCAACTCTTCTTGAACCTACATAATCTTAAAATAGAAGAAATCGTAAAATTCAATAATTGTATATTTTTGCAAATTAGTCAAATAGACGAAAATGATTATTGTACGAACAACAATAATCTTTTCAATTAGTACGATATGTGGATATATGAAATTAAGTTGTTACTATAAACTAAATTTAGTGATTTTATGTTGGAATGTTTTATTTTTTTCAAATAATATGTTATTAGTATTTGAAAAAGCTTAATCTCAAATTTACTTTTCATTAAATAAATATGTTAATTATACGTGTAAAGTATGCATGTGTTGTTAAAAAAAATAAGTGTAGTATCATGTTATAATAATATAATAAGGTATATTAAGTTTATTTGATAAGTTTGATGAGTTAATAAATCATTTTTAATAAATTATGATATATACATATAATTTTAATGATTAATCGTCCACATAATTCCGATTAATCGACTGCATATTAATTAATCGATTCCGTTCGTTTGATCAACGCATACCATTATTTATAACCCTGCTTAAACATGGGAAAAAAAAACTTTTAAATCTCCAATCGAAAACCAAACGAACTCATATTGTTACCCCCGAAGTAAAAATAGCACATATATAGTAATAATACTATTGAATAGGACCCGGGCCTACATCGGGTCGGGCACATATAATCAGATAAAAAAAAAATCTCCAAAAGAAAAAAAACATTAGCTGTGTCAATGATTTTTTTTTAATCGTTTATCATATTCGTGTGTATTCGATAAAATAGAGTATGCTTGAGTGTTTTTCCCTTTTTGGTATCTTAACGGATTAATATATAAGAGCTGCTTAGTATATGTTAGGGATCTAAATACATGATATGATGTTACTAGTTATTATATTACTTAATACTTATGTTATGTGTTTAATATATTAATTTGTTTGTTATTTTAGTTAATTTATATAAAGAATTATTTATTTAGATCATGTTTGGTTATGGACTAAAGTTAATGAGGCCTAACTTGATTATTCCAACTTAGGTCGATCTAAATTATTAATGTTTGGTTGATATCTAAAGTTATACCTTAACTTAAATTATTCCTTGTTTAATAAGAATTTGATGGTTTAAGGCATGATTTGATATTACAAATTATTTTGTCCTACAAAAGTTGTAATAACAATAATAAAACTATTCTTTGTATTTTTTTTTCTTTTCATTTTGATTGAAAAAAATTGTACAAGAAAACGAGTTACGTATAAATTAATTCTATATCTTAGAGAAGCACGTTATATTTAATAAATCTTATTTAATTAAAGTTGTGTACTAATTTATTTATCAAAAATGTGTTAGATTGATGAACAAAAAAATTATTATTTTGTAGTACAATTTAAAAAATATTTTATTTAATTATTTTTTAGATTGCATATTTTGTTGATTTAGAAAGTTATGTCATTTAAAAAAATATTGATTCTATAATTGATAAAGTTATAAGTTTCCTTACACGTAAATGAAAAAAAAAATGCTTATTTTATATTTCTTAAAAAGTGATTAAAAATAATAAAAATAATAAAAAGTTAGGCCTCATACTCAATTAAAATTAAACCACCTAGAGAGGTGATTTAGTTTAGGCCAATTTAGTCCAGCCCAAAGATCGGCTTATTTCGTTTTAGTCCGGCTCAATTAAACCACGTATGGTGGAATAAGTGAGGCCTAAAACCCTTATTTCATTGTTTAGTCCACAACCAAACATGACCTTAATAATTAACTATTATCTATTCATTATATGTTAATCATAACAAATAAGGGTTGAATATAAATTAAACAAATATTTAGCAGGTAAGAATAAAATACGTGCAAAATTAATTTTAGAATAATCTATATGGGTAAGAAAATATCTTCATCCAACTCATACCTTAACCAGCTATTGACATCCTTAGAAATAGGGATGTCAATGACACCCTTTTATCTATTTATCCGACTCGTATCATATCCGAAAACACAAGGGTGTGGTTTTTTTTTTTGGAGGAATTGGTTATTTGCCACTCCAAAACTTTAAAATTTGAAAAATGCCACTCCGAAACTAGAAATCATCATAATGCTACTCTAAACTTAGTTAATTTTTAATTTTGTCACTTTAAATAATTAATGACTAAAATACCCTCTCAAGGGAGGAGCTGGGGCTGATTTGAGGCGGTGACCAAATTAGAGTTTAACGTAACCCTAGATAGCAAAATTATAGGTTTTTGTTGGAAAGAGTTTACCTTCGGGTCTTCTTATGTTCATAATTCCGAGTACATTCCTGTAAATTTTCAGCTATTTCTTTGCAACTCTTAATTAATTCTGGAGTTTTCTTTCTACCAAACTTGTTAATTTGTATGAATGCTTAGCTGATGCTTTTTTTACCATCTTTTTGGCCAGATACACTTAAATTAGTGACTAAAAACGTTTTCAGTTTGATTATTTTGGTTCCAGTCTGCCAGAGCTTCAAAATTTTAAAGGATCTACAACCTTAAATGCATCTTATACTCGTTTTGAAAAAGATAAATATTCTGAAATTCTTGATTGAAGCCTTCTGAGTTGTTACTGCCTCTTTAATTTGAATGAATTGTTATCCAATTAGCATCTGTATTTTCATAAGATTTCAAAGAGGTTTCGCCATGGGAGTCGGATGGAGAGAAAGAGCTCATGGGAAGGCATTTTAGCCATTAATTATTTAGAGCGGTAAAATTAAAATTAACTAAGTTTAGAGTCGCATTATGATGATTTCTAATTTGGGAGTGACATTTTTCAAATTTTAAGGTTTTGGAGTGGCAAATAACCAATTTTCCCTTTTTTTTCATGAGATTATCGGGTATGAGGTGAGGATAATGATTTTTTTCGTTATCTTACCCGTTATAGTAAGATAATTTTTAAAATAAAATTATATATATATATATAGAGAGAGAGAGCTGGGCTACGGTGAGTTGCGAAGTAAAACGCGTTTCTACTTCACGCCGTATTTTTATTTTGAAAGTCCAAACGACCGATCCGAACCGTTAGGTGTTTAATACATATTGAAATGTGCTTGGAGACCAAATTTTACATATTTTGGAAATTTTTTACTATTTATTAAGTATTTTTTTAAATTGCTGTTTTGCTGTAAACAGTAAAAACAGTAAAATTTTCTGGACCATCAGATCAGCGACTTTCAAAATTGCTTAATAAATAGTAAAAAAATTTCAAAAAATGTAAAATTTGGTCTCCAAGCACATTTAAATATGGAGAACAAGATGAACGGTTCGGATCGACGTTTTTAACTTTAAAATCGCAAAATATGAGCGTGAAGTAAAATAGTCAATTTACTTCACAACTCACCGTAGCCCATCTCTCTCTCTCCCTCTCTCTCTCTCTCTCTCTATATATATATATATATATATATATGTATGTATGTATGAAGATGATACATGATACAATAAAATTTTGTATTTTATTAAATTTTCATAATACAAATTAGCTGTATTCATTATTATTTTCTTTTTTTCTGAAAAATATTTTATCGAAAACACAAATCAAGATGTCAATGACACTTTTTTATCCGTTTACCCGACCCGTACCATATTAAAAAAAATGGATGAGAATAAATATTTTTTTTCGTTATCATAATGAATACGAATATGAAAATACCTCCACCCGACCCGTATCTTATCCGTTGATACCCCTACTTAGAAAACATATTGTGTCAACTAAATAAACCAAAACCGAACCGACATTAAAAAGACTAATGTGCCACACACTAATGTTATCTTTTTACAATTCAGGATCCTATTTTTAATTTCTAGTGAAGAATTAATTAATTGTTTCTGATTGTACCCAATATCTGTTGTTACTTGTGGTCTTGGGGAGAGAAGTTCATAGTGGTATTGTCGATCTAATTATGTTGTGTAATTGGCTGTTCTGACATTTTTACAAAGGTGTCATTACGAAACTAATCATTACGTGTTTCTTTTTTGTTGAAAGTGAACTACATTATGTACTCTTTAGCAATAAGTACAGTAGAAAATTTGTCCATTAACATAAATTTCAATCGCACATCCAATGTCGTGAAATATCATTGTCCACTTAGCTTCAAACAAGTCACAATTGTTTTTTTTCTTTTTCTCTTTTTTGAAGAGAAGGTGACAATTCTTAATACCACCATCCATCCACAGCCGGACCCGTACAGGATTATGGGAAATTTTTATATATACCATCCAGAAACTTTGAAATTACGACATTAATGCTGGGGCAAAAGTAGATAGGGAGAAAGGGTGCTAACTGCTAAGCACTCTCTACACATTTTTTTTTTTTTCAGTTTCGTTTTTAAAATTTTTATATTTACAAAAAAAACTATACTATTAGTCTCCTTTATAAAATGAAATTACGTAACACTTATTTTCTTATCTCAATTTTTTTTGTTCCGCCTCTGAATTAATACATGTGTTGCATCATATCTACGATTCATGAGTTGTAAGCTCATTATAAGTGCTTGAGATCTTGTCTTGTAGCTTTGCAACTGGACACATGCTTCATCTTTTTTTTTTTTAAACTCATGGAAGAATGTTTATTATCTGTTGAACGTACCTATAATTGTAACTAAATATATACTTGTCAGTTGTCATGTACCGTTTATTTTTTTTTAGTAGAAATAGGGTTCAGCCTCTATTTATATATCTTGATATAAAGTCACAAAGGTGCTGCAACTTGCAAAAAAAATGGAAGTAACAAGAAGCTCAAAACAATTGAGCTGAATGAAATTGGAAAACTACAAAGAAAAATGGAAATAATGAAACAGAAACTACAAAATTGAAAAGATGTTTGTACATTTATTTTCTCAGAAATTCAATATTTTTATTTTATAAAATCTGTCAGCATTATACTGTGTTTAATTTTTCCATTACTGATTTGGTTGTCTTTTCCAATCTTCCTTTCCCTTAATTTGCCTTTTGTTTTGCTTGCCAATACAATTCAATCAATCAACATCTTCAACGTCATATATTCTATTGCTTGCCTCTTGTTATTTCCTATCTTTTTGTTAAAATATCAAATAAAAAGTTAAATAAATAAAAAGTGATAGAAGAAGTAGGTTAACTTTCTGTGAAGATATTTAATATTATGATATTTTTAAGGAAAAAATTGACTATTTTGAAAGTTTGTATGGACATAATAGAAATTTTTCTCAATATTATATTGTCATTTTCAAGCATAAAAACTCTTTAATTAAATTATCATAAAAGATAATCTCTCCCTCTCCTCTCTTTATTTATCTTTTGCAATTATAGACGCGTATATAAAAAAAATACATAAATAATAAATATTGACTTAATTTAAAAAAATATCGAATTTGACTCAGATTAGTCAGATGTGAACTCCTGATAATTTTAAAAGAAAAAAAAAACGAATTCAATTTATTCAAAATTCGACCAGACCCGACTCGAATTCCAAAAATCTGAAATATGTAACGATCTAATTAAAATTGGGATTAAATAAGTTTTAGCTTAATTAATCAATATGACACCTGAATTAAAACTTGGGTAATTATAATATCCCCATCTATCCATCCCCCATTTCATCCCTCAACTAACTTTATATTTTAACTATAATTATAACTACTATTTCTAACAACCTTTATTTCTTTCCACTTTCTCCCTTTCTCTTCCACCTCTATTTTCCTCTTTCATCTCCGCCTCCCTCTTCCACCTCCGCCTCCCACCTCCCTCTCTCACCTTCACCTCACCTCACCTCCGCCTCTACCTCCCTCTCCCACCTGCGCATCCCACCTCCTCCTCCACCTCCGTTTTTCCATTGATAAGCTCCCCTCCCTCTCCCACCTCGAAATGATAAATACAATAAGCTCCCTCCCTCTTACACTTTCGCCTCGGTTTTTTCCCTCTATGCCTGCTGCTCCTGCTCTAGCGAACGTTCTGCCGGAGATCATCCGTCACTCCATCCCAATCAAGCACGCCTCTGCCAGGAATGAATACTTCAACGTGTATGAATGAATACTTCAATGTGTTTGAATGAATACTAGAGCACGTCTCTACCGGGTCAGATTCGTCACTGTCGATCGTATTATAATAATTTTGTATATGTATATGCAATTAATCTTTTTCATGTTTATGTTCTCTTTCCTCATGAAGTAGCGAGTTTTGAAAAGAACAAAGCTTTATTAATGGTGAATTAGGTCACTGCGTATTAAATAAATGACATAAAAATAAATTTTGAAAAAAAATAGAGATATATGAATGAATACTTGATGTCTTAGATATGAATACTTCAATGTGTATAAATGAATACTTAATATCTTATGTATGAATACTTGTGTAACAAGATATTAATACTTGTGCAACAGACAACTCGAAAGTATGTCATCATGGATCTCATTTGAAAGATAAAATTGTGTAGAAAATGTTCGTGGTTTTAGATTTGCAAAATTCTTCCCAGATCGTCAAAAATATTAGTTAGATTGAACGGAGAAAAAAAAACCCACCTCTAAAAACATGTAAAAAATGGATGAGTGATGTGTCCAGTTTTTATATTTACACTTACACGATGAGGATTAATACTTTCTCGATAAGAGATGAATACTTGTGTAACGGACAACTCGAAAGTATGTCATCATGGATCTCATTTGAAAGATAAAATTGTGTAGAAAACGTTTGTGGTTTTAGATTTGCAAAATTCCTCATAGATCGTCAGAAATATTGGTTATATTGAACGGAGAAAAAAAACCACCTCTAAAAACGTGTAAAAGATGGATGAGTGATGTGTCCAGTTTCTATATTTGAACTTGCACGACGAGGATGAATACTTTCTCGATAAGGATGAATACTTGTACAACGGACAACTCGAAAGTATATCATCATGGATCTCATTTTAAAGATAAAATTATGTCAAAAACATTCGTGGTTTTAGATTTGCAAAATTCCTCACCGATCGTCAGAAATATTGATTAGATTGAACGGAAAAAAAAATCCCACCTCTAAAAACGTGTCTAGTTTTTTTTAAAAATACTTGATATATTAGGTATAAATACTTGATGTGTTATAGATGAATACTTGCGCGCGCTAGTTGTAAAATCTTTCAAATATTATGTGGTCCCCAAATAGTAAGTGATCCTCCTAGGTAGTTAGTAGTTATTGAAGTAGTTAATGACTGGGGAATGAAATGAGGGATTGTTACGGGGGATAGCTAGATGCTCCCTATTTTTTTACCTTAGCTGATACGAATTCCCGTCGGTGGGGCTTTTAAGTTTTACTCAACCTTGGGTTTGAGAACGCTCCAAGATCTGGTGAATGTGGAGGCTTTCACTCTTGTTAGAGTCGTGTGTGAATTTTGCAACAAAATTGATCTCGAAAGATTCTATGAGAACTTCGAGAATTTGGTAGAATTTTTTGAACGCCATAATTCTCCCAAATAACAATCCCCCCGACTCGAATTCCAAAAATCTGAATATGTAACGATCTAATTAAAATTGGGATTAAATAAGTTTTAGCTTAATTAATCAATATGACACCTGAATTAAAAGCCCCACCGACCGGAATTCGTATCAGCTAAGGTAAACAAATATTTCTGTTTGGATTTGGACTGTCCAGTCAGAATCCGCACGACTTTTAAAGCATCCCCGTGCTTTCCACCTTGGGCCGGATTGGCCCGGATTCCGATCGAACAGCTTAGATACAAACAGAAATATTCTGTTACCTCAGAGGATATGGATTTTTTTTTTTTTGAGTCGAAGGCCCTTGGGCTTTCAGAGGATATGGATTCACCGACCCGATTCATGTTACATATTTACAGAACCCATCCCATCAAGCTTGCTTTTCTTGCCCCCACACAAATTCCTTCCTAAAGAACTCGACTAAGACTAAGTTCCCCACAAGGCCACCCCACTCTCCTCCAATCGCTATGGCTACTTCATTCGATGCCTTCTCTGCCAACGGCGACGAGGATCCTGTCATTATCTCATCCGTTTCTCACCCGTTCGACGACGATGATTCTTATTACCGCGTGGGGGAGGACGCAGAGGATGCGGTCGAGATCGCGGCGGAGGATCATATCCCAGCTGCCCACGTGTCTGTCGGCGAGATCCCATCCTCACCTGACCTTTACGCGTTCCGGTCGGATCCGCTTCCTGATTTCGGATCCGAAACAAATGGCGGGTTGGATAATGGACCGGTTTTTGTATCCGACGAGCCTATCTTGCCTCCTCCCAGCGAGATGCAGCCAGATGAAGGGTTCATTCTCAGAGAGTGGCGCAGGTTTGTGTTCATTTTTGTTCGATCTACTTGATTTAGATCTTCAGTAATTTTATTCAGTAGAGATTTCTTTTTATGTAATTAGATCTGCTCAGTTGAATGGTATGAGGCATGACTAAGCTTAAAATATACCCTTTGTATGTTTGCTGAATTGTGTATATGCTGTTTTAGTTCGTTTTTTACTATCCTTGGCATAGATTAACCCCAATTGGAACTGTAGCTAGTTTAGCTCAAAACTCCTATTTATTATTAAAAAAAACGGTCCAGGAGTTTTATTGTGGTAACAACAATATATCATTAGTAAAATATTTTGCATCTTGGAAGATAATGAGTCACAAAACTTGCTGGAATTGCAAATATTTGCATCTTTACGCACCTTACATGAACATTAAGTAATTTCGGCCTTCAAGATCTAACCGAAATTGGGCTATTGATCCTCTTAGGACTCACTAGTGAGCATGACACCTAAAAGTTATTCATCTACTGAAATTAATTAGGCTACTTTTGGTTGGAAGTGTTTTATACAGCTGTCACTAAAAGAATAGATAAATGGTGTAGGCACCAAATGTAGATTTGTCTACCATTTTTATTGTTCACAAACACTCGTGATTTTCAGCACAATTTAACAGTATTTGGATATAAGGTAACCTTTTTTCCAACATTTTTGGTAGCAGTTGGCACCTGTTAACTCTAGGTAGGGTCAACTATAAAACTTAGCTCAATTTAATTCGTCATGTTGACTAAAACATTCCCATACTGTATATTCGCCGAACTTGTAGTAAAAATTTGAGGCACTATTTCCTGGAATGATGTTATATATGCAGACAAAATGCGATGATTTTAGAAGATAAAGAGAAAAAGGAGAAGGAACAGAGAGAACAAATTATAGTTGAGGCTCAACGATACAAAGAAGCCTTCTATGAGAAGCGAAAACTCAATGTTGAGACAAGCAAGGTTCAGAACCGTGAAAAGGAGAAGGTACCTTTTCTTAGTTCTTCAGTTCTTGCCTTTTACCTGTTTTCACCTTAAATTTGACATTTTTATTCTTTGTTTGCCCAGCTCTTTAAAACCAGTCAAGAGAAGTTTCATGCTGATGCTGACAAACAATACTGGAAAGCTATATCAGAGCTCATTCCACATGAAATAGCCAACATAGAGAAGAAGAGAGGCAAGAAAGAGAAGGAGAACAAACCATCAATCACTGTTATGCAGGGCCCAAAACCCGGTAAGCCCACTGACATGTCCAGAATGCGTCAGATCCTTGTGAAACTCAAGCACAACCCCCCACCTCACATGAAGCTACCGGAACCTACAAAGGAACCTGCCAAAGAAGCTGGACCGTCTAACGCTTCTGCACCTGGCAAGGAAAATACCTCTGTTGCCCCAAAGGTTACTGTTCCTGTTCCTGTTTCTGCTTGAGTAGTGAATGTATGGGGTGAACCTGATGCTTGATTTGGGATTTTGGGTAGAGGTGGTTTCTATTATGTAGTTATGTATTTAACAATCGTGATTGTGTATGTGTTCTTTTGGGTTGTAGAGAGACTGCTGCTAAGGATTATATTTCGATTTCTGTTAGTTCTTGGTTTGATATATTGTGGGGCCATGTATTGACTGCAGTCATTCTAATATATGTATTTTCATGTGTACTATGGTGAACATTAGTTGGGTATGCAGATTAATAGTTTTCTGGCATAATATTTCTCAAGTCTGCAGGGGATAGCAACGGAGGAAGCCGAAATTTTAAATTGAACCGTTAAGACTGAATTAATTGAATTAAAAAATTTAATAGTGAACTATTTTTATTCGTTTATTTTAGCGACGATAATAGTGTGGATAAAAACATAATTAACTTACCAAAAAAGGGTATGAATAAGAGTTATTTATGCTTGATATTCTATAGTTTAATTGATAATGCAAAAACCATACATGATATTCTTTTATTTGTACATGGAACTATTATGACGAGATTGATTTAACTATGTTTTATATAATTTTATTTAATTAGTAATTTATATCTTTTTTAAATTAATAGGACCAATTAATATACATAAATCTATACTTGTGATATTGTGTATAAAATGTGTTTAAAGCAATACTATTTGTATTTTTTTTTGGTTAAATTATATAACTTATCACTTTATTCAGTAATTATTCATTATTTGTCTGTTATTCATTAGTCTTAACTGATAAAAATGAAGTACGGATAAGATTAATACTTAAAAGTGTGATATAGATCAATTTAATTTTAGATACATATGGACATGAAAGCACCTGTCTTTAAATCCGCTGTGTATCTCTAACATGAAAACACCTATATTTGAATCAACTTATCTATCATAAAAAAATTTTGGTAAACATTTTAACAGAGCAATTTTGGCTTCATACAGGGCCATGAATCATATGCATCCCTGTTTCGATTCTTTGGTCTGTGCACTCAGGGGGTGGACCCTATGCGCTCAGGGGCCGGACCTAGAATTTTTGTAGGGGGTCATAAAATATCGAATCGGGTTTAAATATCAGATTTAAATCCATTAAATAATTGGATACTCGATAAAAAAATAATGTTTTGACTTATATTTTTCAATACCTTAACTTATAATTTATAATCCTATAACTTATAATTAATATTACCAATTATAATTTAAAAAAATTATTTTAATTTTAATACTAAATTTAATCCGAATTACAAATCAAATATCTAGAAGGGACAAAATTTTTTTCAAAAAAGAGCAAAATCGATCGATACCAATAGATCACCACTAAAACTCGAAATTCAGTATCCCAGTGCTACAGTAGATATGCCCACTGTGTGCGCTGAATGAAGCTAAAAATGCTCCGTTAAATGTTAGCAATTTTAACTAGCTTTCTAGCGAGAACAGGCTCCGGTCGGGGCTTCTCTTGCCACGCCAGTGACTATGGTCTTCTCCTCTACATACCCTTCTCTCTATTGCTTTCTCCTCTCACCATCCCGTGGGAATGTAATCCCTAAAGGGCCTAAACCCTATCTCTTGTCGCTTCCTTCTCGGACCCAAATCCGCAACCCGATACCCGTCTTGGTTTCCACTAATTCAATTGCCTCCAGCTATAGTGGCTGGGACGACCTCGCAATAGCCGAACCGCTATCGGAATCAGATGAGCTTGATCCAATTCAAAACTTGTTGCTTTCCATTGGTATCAGAAATGGAAAGAGCGGTGCTTTGTTTCTTGTCGGGTTTCTCTCTGCTTTGGCTGTGTCTAGGGTTCGATTTTCTCCTTTTACATTTTTTCCTGCGTTGGTTCTGGTTTTTTTGGCCGGTTTTGCAGTTGGAGTTGGTAGAGGAGGAGTTGGAAGCAAAACCCGGAAATTTGATGTTTCTGAGGATAAATCTCAGGTTTTGAGAGCTATTATCAGTGAACTGGAGGTAAAGCTTGGTGAATTGAGAAATGGATTGCAATCTATTGGTGTATCGGGTCGCTTGGAAAGTGGTAAAATCAGAAAGTCCATTGATATTACAGATTACATAAAAATCAAACTAGAAAATGCATCCAAGGTTATGGAGAAAGATCTTAATTTTAATGAAATCATTGAGGGGGAGAAGAAACTGAACTCAAAACCAGCTCAAAAGAGAGCAACCTTTGAAGCAGTAGCTTCTGATGTTGTAAGATATTTTGGTAGTCTAATTGAAGAAAACATAGGCGAGATTGGTACAACGCGCAAAAAAGTTGAATCTTTTAATAAGGAGTTGTCAGAGGAGGTAAACTTGAAAAAAGAAGATAATTTGCTTTCAAAGAGTTCAAAGGTAGAAGAATCTAAACTTACTTCCTTGAGAGGTTTTTTGGATAATGGGAGGCTTGAACCTGCTTATAGTAATATGCATTCATACAATCAAGAAATCAATGGCCTGAATTCATCAAGGCTTGAGAGAACAGTTTTAAAGCATATAAGAGATAGTTCCCAAAAGGCAGGTTTAATTAGAGAATCAAATGGATCATCAGTACTAGAACAAACAGTTGAGATACGCAACAGGTCTTATAAATTCAAATTTGAGGAGATTGGAGAAAGGGGCTTGACTGAAGAGAATTCAGAAACCCAAGATCAAACTGACAGTAATACAAATTCTAACGATGAAGAGTTCAACAGAAATTTGAAGGAGGCATCAGACATCTTAACAAGAGCAAGAGAATGCATGAAGAGTAACTCTGATAAAAAAAATGCTGACGCCTTGTTGTACAAAGCTTCAACCCTTCTCTCAACGGCAGTATCTCTCAAACCTAATAGCTTATTAGCTATAGGTCAATTAGGCAATGCCTGTTTATTGCATGGAGAGCTCAAACTCAAGATCAGTAGAGAATTAAGAGGTCTTTTAGGTAATAGGGATGATTCAAGGTTTAAAAAAGCCGAGGTTGGATCTGCTCTTATTGAAGTGTGTGAAGAGTGTGAGAACTTGTTAATTGAGGCGGGGAGAAACTACAAAAAGGCTCTCACCATTGATGCAAATGACACAAAAGCCCTTTACAATTGGGGCCTTATGCTTTCATTCCGTGCTCAATTACTTTCAGATATTGGACCTGTAAGTTACTTCAAAATTGCTGTTATGTATCATACAGGCCAAATGAAAAATAAAAAATATACTACAGCTAAAGTGGTCAAACCAGTAATAAAACATTGCTGCTACCATATCAGTTAATTGAACTGCTGTTATTTTTTTTTTGACAGCGTCATTAATTAGTTTAAACAAGATATTGACTTTGCTTGATCAAATATAGGAGGCGTCAGTTGATGCTGACAAGGTGTATCTTGCGGCAATTGATAAATTTGATGCCATGTTATCGAGGAATAATGCTTATGCGCCAGAAGGTACGTACAATTTCTAAATTGTGCATTATATCTGTTTTTTGGCTTCAAGCAATTATTTCTTCATAATTTGTGAATCTAAATTGAGACCAGCCAATTTTCGGGGAGATTCATTTTTCTACTTTCGCTGTATTTTATTTTATGACAGCTATTTTATGTTGATATTTCTCAAGATGTATATAGACATGGTCTCCATTTCAATTGAGGCACTATAAGGCAGGTCCGATAAGTATTCAAACTGGATGTCTTTGAGCCAGTTCTAATTTTCTTCTTGCTTCCTATAAGTTAATGGGGTTTTATTTGGGAATCTAACTGACATTACACAGAAGGATCAGGCTATAGTCCCATTAACCTGCTTGTTAATAAGTTCGGTACCATTTCCACATGTTTTTCTATGTACCATCCAAAATGTGGACATAATGACTCAAATTTTAATCCTTGTTCTTACATGATTAATATAAGAAAATAAATAAGCGAAGAAAGATCCGAAAATTCAAATCATGGAATCTGCATGTGCAGCATTATATAGGTGGGGCATGGCATTACAGCAGCGGTCCCATCTGAGACAGCACAATAACAAAGAGAAGATAAAGCTCCTGCAACAAGCAAAGAGCCTTTTCGAGGAAGTTCTTTTCATGGAGGCCGACAACCTAACTGCGAGGGATGCTCTCTCTTCCTGCATTTCTGAGCTCCAGTATCATGACTTGTGGCTATGATTGTAAATTTTGTTTTTTAATCATTTATTTTCCTTTTGTTGCTTTTTGCAGAAAGCACCTTAATATATATTGTTATTATCAAATACCGGAGACTTTTGGTGCTCGCAAAACTCAAGGCCCTTTTATCAGATCGATGGGCAAAATGTAATAAAATGGAATGTCCCTTTGGATTTTTACCTTCCAATTATCCAGTTACACACAAGAACATGTTCTATGGGGCAGTTTTTGCAGATATGGAATATATTTGGGAGTTTAGCTAGTCTAACATCAGTGTTATTTTAACCTATATAACACCAACTCTAAAATCTATCGAATCGATTTCAAACGATGAATCCAAATCATTCCAACTGATCTACTTCATTAGTTGTGCGTATACATGAAAAATTTATAACTTTTCGAACTTATTTAGTATCAAGTCAAGTGGTCAAATGTGCGAGTTTTTAAGTTAATTTCAATACATTCATTTTTTAATATTTTTACCGTTTGATCTGATACTAAAATAACTCGAAACTATAAAAATTTGTGTGTAAACGCATCACTCATAAAGCAAATCGGTTTGAACGGTTTGGAATAGTTGTTTGAAATCTATTTAATCAATTTTGAAGTTAGTGTCATATGACACTGATGTTATACTAGCCAGACTCTATATTTGGTCTTTGATCCCGGCAAATTAAGTTGTACTGGTTGGAGTAATTGAATAGCGGAAAGAAAATACAATGTAGTTTTTTGTATGTATAAAATGTACACTGTCTTTCATGACATATTAGCTCCAATTGGTTTTTTTCATTGTTGGTTACAATGTTCATATGAGAAAATTAGTCCTAAAAGAAAAACAAAGAGAAAAGAAAGCAAGGATAGGAAGTGGAAATGTGTTGTAGATCTGCAAAGAAAATCTACTGCTTGTCATAAAGTGTGTTGATTGTTGCAACTTATGAACTTGGCTCTTTTTTCCCTTATTTTTTTTATTAAAAAGGAAGAAGAAAGAAGGTATATATTATTATATGTAATTTGTACACTAACAAAAAAAAATCTGAAAATACTCGGGATTGCTGTCTAACTTCTGCAATGTGTTTTGGAATTAGTTTTTTTTTTTAGATTTATAATTAAATATCCTAAGAATGTTGAAGTTTTATATTTTTTGTTCGAGAAGGTCTATTTTCAGTTAAATGGAAAATGCTCACAAGTCTTACATTAATATTTGTGGTCATAGAACTTGAACTCTGTATGTTTTTGGATGAAACAAGGAATAGAGCAAGAATAGAGTTAATCTCAAGTTTTGAAAATAGTAGTCAATCTAATTTTTAATTGAGTTAGTAGAATAGTGAGCTAATCCATATAAAACAAATAAATAATAGTGAATTAGTGCTATTTTTGTTCTATTCAAATATCGAATAATTTAAAAAAATAGTACTATTCTTGCTCCATCCAAATGCACCTAGAACTACTAGGCCATTTGCAAGACTTTGTGTTCATGTGTTGCAATCAAAATTCAACAACGATGTTTATACGGTGCACTGTATCAATCAAAATTGCAATTGGAGATTGTAAGCTATTCGTCAAGGGAGAGAGGGGTGTCCGATGGGCATCGGACCAAATCCTGTTCGATGGGCTTTTAGAACCGTCAGATCTGCTTTAGGATTCGTGTATACGAATTTTAAAGCAGACGTGAAATTGTGGGCACGAATCCTAAAGCAGATCCGACGGTTCTAACAGCCCATCAAACAGGATTTGGTCCGATGTCCATCGGAAACCCCCCTCTCCCATTCGTCAATCTAGTGTTGATATCACCATAAACAAAGTATAGTTACAAGGGCCCGTAGGCCCGAATCAAAAGTGCTGGCTTGCAAATAAAATTGCGATAGCCGAATTATTTGGGGTTTAACACCCAGCATTCTACATGTCGTTTTAGACCCATTTGACAAATTTTCCATCGCGAGTTCAAAATAATGGTCGCTATGCCGAAATTTTTATTCATATCCTTAAACAAAAAAAAAAAAAAAAAAGCCCAACTCTGCTTTCGATTTTTCTTTCAAAATTTCGAAAACAAAAATCTTTATCTCTGACATTATCAGCGGTAGACTCTGCCTACTACCGTGGCAATGCCAATTGTACCTTTTTTTTAACTTCTCAGATAATAAAATAGCAGATAAATTACAAGTATTGTTATATGAATATCAACCTTACAATATAAAATTCTGAATAATTGATAAAACAAAACATAAAAACTATATTATTTCAAGTAAAATAAAGTAAATAACGCTTCTCATTTTTTTTTTAAACTTCTAAAAAAAATATTAAATATATGCTCCAACCATATATGTGTGTGTGTTTAGATCCAGACCGTTGGATCAATCATGGCAGGTCGGAGGGGCGATATCAACGTACCAAAGCTAAGGAAATCAAAATTAATTCAGAATCCATTTATATTTCTCTTATTGGATAATTTTAGTTAATATACATCTAAGTATCAACCGTATAGTTTATGCATGGTTTAAAAATGAATTATCATTCTTATCCTTTCACTAAACAACATTTTTTTTTCTGACATTTATATGTGAGATGAGTTGTTCTTTGTGTAATTGTTGTGATATAGAAACATCTCTACATCTCTTATTTTATTGTGAGTATGTTACCGATGTTTGGGCTCGGATTCAAGCACGTTTGGGTGCGGTACTGTTGAAAAGAGGGGTCTTAGTTATGCACATATGAGATTTTTCTTCTCATGTGTCAATAGGAGGGGCTAAGGAGAGAAGGGAATGAGCTACAAAATTCATGTGTGTTGTGGTATGTGTAGAAGCAGAGGAATGAGACTGTCTTTAGATATTAGGATGCTGCAACTGGCATAGCATCATTTTGTGTAGTTTTATATTGTGATATAAACACATTTATCTTATATAACTTGGTAGTCTGTACCAAGTATTTAAAAAAAAAAAGACTTCTCAGCTCCTTTATAGAAAACTAATTTTATGGATAAAATACAAATAATTAAAGGAAAATTATTATATTTGAAGGGAGAAAGACAATTATTGTTTTTCTTGTTTTTTTCATGAAAATAGTATTGAATACAAATAACAATTAGGCGAGAACATAAATTATTTTTCAACAAGTTAAGATAATTTTTTTACAAAAAAAAAATAGTTCATTTTGGAACAAGAATAATAATAATATGATGTGTATTAGTTGAAAAATATAAATCAACTATTCATAAGTTAATATGAAATTGAAGGACAATACACATCTAGGAGTCGATGATGAAATATGAAGAATTATAAGAGTTAATGAATTTATAGATAAATGTAAACTGATTAAAGAGTTGAATGATATACGAGTTATATTAAAGAGTTAATGAGTATATATGAAATGATTAAAAATCGAAAAAGAAAATATAATTTTTATGATTCAAATCGAATTAAAATAGATAAATCAAAGTTTTATTTGATTTTCAAAAATCAAAACCGAAGCAATCGAAATAGAATAATAAGCGAATAAGAACCGAACCAAAAATATGATATTAATCATAAAAATAAATATATTTTGTTAATTTTTTTGCATTTTTTTTAGAAATGAATTTAATTTTTTTGTTTAGTCAGTTTAATCAGTTTTAAATTGAATCAACAAATATATATTATGTCATAAGTTTTAAAAACGGAGCTGTGTTTAAAAATTTTAGTTGGTTCAATCTAACTAGTCTTAAAATTTGTGAATCAAACCGAATCAAACTATTAAAAGGGTGCATAATATATGAAATATTTATTTTTCCAATTAAATGGCCTCTCCTTTCATCGAAAGAACAGCACAGTCCTGTGAGATCTAACATTCAAAGCTTGTGGAGAAACTGAATCCAGAAATCTAATGGAGATCTGAATCCAGAATCTGCGAGAGAAATGGAACGGGTTCTTAAGTCGGCGCGCGAGTCTGGGTCTCTCAATCTCTCAAATCGCTCACTAAGGTTAGCTTTTCGCCTCTGAAATTAAGTTGGCTTTAGATTCTTTTTAGCTTGGTTTATGATCAATGATAAGGTGCGTACATTAATAAATGAAGATTAGCTGTAGTGATTACTACCCAAAACTAGTAACGTTATTATATTTCCTTTCTCCAAATTCTAGTTAGACTATTCACATTGTACTGAACAATGATCTGCTGTTCTTTGAAATTAACTGAACAGAGAGGTTCCTAATGAGGTTTACCAGAGCCTCGATGCTGTTGGTCAGGATGAGAATTGGTGGGAGGTACTTAACATCTCTCTTTATCTCTCTCATTTGTCATTTCTATTAATGTTGCATTACTATGTACATGCAAAGAAACAGTCACAAAGCTTCTCATTTTTAGCAAAATGAGGACAACATAGTCTCATCGCTCCCTGCATGCAAGACTGAATGATCCAGTACCTGTTGAATTATTAATTAATCTTTTTTAAATTAGTAGGCGGTCTACCTATTATAATCCACTGAGCAAGTTAACAGCACCACCTGTCCAAAGTCCAATTATTACCTACCATGTTAGATTATGTGGTCCTTTTGTGGCAAGAACTTGATTTTTTAAGTTTTAGCCTCAACCTGATCTCTAATTCAATCGTATTAAAAGAGAAAGTTTGACAGAGAGCCACAAAAATTGATGATTAGGATTGTGCAATAAATACATATTTAATCAACGGCATGATATTGCATCCGCACTGAAAGAACTTTTTGATTTTTCAATAGGGCAGGGCCTATTTTTGCACTATATTTTTCTATGTTTTATTTATAAACTGTCACAGTGAAAACAGAATACTTGGCTACTTTCCTTAATCGGTACAGTTATCAAATTTGGACATCTTTATCCTTTGTGAATGTAATAACATTGTTGATAATGAATTTTGTAGACCGTGGAGTTGCAAAAGCTTATTTTGGCGCATAACAACCTTGAAGTATTGAAAGAAGACCTGCGCAACCTTACCTCGCTAACTGTTTTGAACATAAGTCATAACAGGATTTCATCCCTTCCTTCTGCTGTTGGAGAGTAAGTAGTTTCTGTTCTAGTTGAATCTGGCAGAAGGCCTCTATGTTTTTTCCCTATAGGTCCTCTTCAATATCTCCTAATGTGTTAACATACATGGCATGCACTTGGATGCTGATATGTCGTGTTGTATAATCCTAATTGAGGGCATAAAAGGGGAGCAAATTTTGATTCAGAAAAGTTCTATTATCTATTTGGTCTCCAAAGTGGGTCCAACTACTACTCATTTTACTCGAACCCATGCCATGTTAACCTTGTTAAAGATAACTGATGAAGGGCCAAAAATAACAACCATAAAGGACTTGGCCGTGAAATATTCTTTTTGCTTATAATTTCTTCACTAATTTTTTCAAACATTTTACTTGGTTGCTCAGGTTACCTTTGCTAAAAGCATTGGATATCTCATATAACCAAATAACTATTATACCTGAAAAGATTGGGTCGGCCACAGCACTGATTAAGTAAGTTTCTGTATTTTAAATCTCATTATATTTACGCTACACCCTAGCAGTGAATACCTTTTGTAACATCAACCTAATGATACAGGCTTGATTGTTCAAATAACCTTCTAAAAGAGTTGCCAAGTGCTCTCGGAAGTTGCTCAGATTTAGCAGACCTAAAGGTTGATCAATCAACAGCTAAATTTTCTTTACTTATGCATAGAAATTATCTGCTCTGGCAGTATCATACCGGTTCTCTCAATTATTAAGCAAAGCCCCAATTTTATCGCAGGTAACCCTAATTTAATCCTCAGCTGTGCACCTGAGGCTCAATTCTATCCTATTTTAAAGTGAAGTGGGCCAACAAATAAAGCAAACTACAACAATTAAATTCAATTATTGTCATTACTCATTTGTTCCTTTTGTGTGTTCTCTAGGCAACTGATAATTCCCTGACTAAATTGCCAGATGAGCTTGTCAACTGCACCAAGCTGTTCAAACTTGACATAGAGGTAGAACAATTATACTTTTTTTATCAAATTCTAAGTTTGAGGAGTTCATTTACATTTTTACCATGTACCATTTAACTTTAGGGAAATAAGGTGGCAACTCTCTCTGATAACATGCTTAGCTCATGGACTGCTCTAACAGAGTTAAATGCTGGTATACACTGTTATTTTAGATATTAATTTTACTTTCAGTTTTATTAATTCAAGCTCTGCTGGAATTAGATGCACAGAAAGCATTCTTAACTTAAAGGTGTTATTTTTTTTGTCTCTTCTATAAGCAAGGAATCAGCTGATGGGTATCCCAGAAAGCATAGGAGCTCTCTCTAAGCTGATCCGTTTGGATTTGCACCAAAATAGTGAGTTTAATTTTTAATACTTTTCATCTTCAAATCTAATGCTGGTTTGTTGCATTGCTATGATTTTTTTCTGACTGTTAGGGTGTTTCCTCAGGAATTTCATCAATTCCACTTTCAATAAAAGGATGCTCTTCACTTGCGGAGATTTACCTTGGGTTCGTGAATTCTTTCTAGAATAATAGTAGTAATCTTTTTTAAATATTACTTATTTATATATTGAATAGTATTTTCTGATATCAATACATTTCAAAATAGAAAAATAAAACTGACAACCTAGCTTATTACTTCATGAACTACGAATTGCTACTATGAAATGTACACATTAGGGTTACAATGGGTTAAGCTCGGTAGGATCTGTATTTTTTTTATGTAAAAGCAAGTTTGGTTAAATTCAATCGGAATTGTCAGTGGGCCGATGAATACTGACACGGATCCAATCTGTTAACCTATCTGGTCAGGTTTTCCTGATAATTTGACTGGACCTCAAGATTTAAGATATGCATACTGCCTTCTGGTGAATTGAATATATATCTTTATCTTAACTAGTTTAGCCTTTTAAATTAGCAAAAATTAAAATAATCTAAAATGGTCGGGTCGAACCAGACTTGACTGGCAGAAGTTTTGATCCTAACCTGACCTATTATCCACTCTTGGTTTTCATCAGGCTCACATGTCATGCAAGTCACCAATTGACATCCTATAAATACTTGCTTACATTTGCAGTTTATTTTCTTAATTTCAGCAACAACTTGTTATCAACGATCCCAGATGAAATTGGCGAACTTTCTCGTCTGGGAACATTGGATCTTCGATCGAATAAGGTTTTAGTGCTTCATTAACCTCTTATCTTAACATCTAACAGTACCAACTAGTATATACCTGTGAGCAAATCATTAATGCGCTGGAAGCTTTAGTTGAGCTCTGACCATGCAATTTTACTGAAGGTTTATCACATTTACAACTAGACCTAACATTTTAATGTTTTCAATTAGCACCAAACTGCTTTCTAGTTTGTGTATGAAAATGATTGAATTGCCCGCATTTGTTCATCTTAACTCAACTGATAATTTCTTGTCCATTTCATACTCTTGTTGATAAATATTGCTCCTACTGTTTGATTTTAGATCAAGTAAGATTCAGGAACGAACCAAAACAATTGTAGTGGCAGAGTTTTTAACATCGAATATGCCTTTTAATCTAGCAACTGATTGGTTTTTTTCTATTAGTAATGACATGGTTGTTACGGTATGAATGCAATATGTCACATAAGTTTAACAGTTAGGTAACTTTTACAAGTACCTTAAGTTTTGGTGCTGGTTACATATATGAGAAATGAGAACATTAGGGTGCAAACACCTGTCATAAATTCTAATCCTTGTCGCACCATTCGCACATGTAGTACATAAATGTTGATACACCTACTTTTTATTTTTGTTCAGTTGAAGGAATACCCTGTTGGAGGATGCCGTTTGAAGCTCTCTGCACTGGATTTGTCTAATAATTCTCTCTCTGGATTGCCACCCGAGCTTGGTACAAACTCCCCACTGTCTGCTTTCTTTTATATGTGTTTCTTTTTTCATTTTTGAGAGTACCTAAACCTTGCATTATTGATGTCTAACCCTCAGATTTTTTGCAGTATACAGTTTGTTCTATTTCTAAAATCAAACAACAGCCCTCTAATTGTGAAAACTTGAATCTCATCTATGGGCTTGAATGTTGTTCGTATTTATCTTGTAGGGGGCGGGGGCGGGGTTATGAAGAATAGAATATCAATACATTTTTTTTATTTAAGGGCCCCGGTACACCCCCAGCATCTTTTTGATGTTATTCTCGAGAACTGAACCTGCGTCTCTCCAAAGAGAGACGAGGGCTCGTGCCACTGCACTAAGCCTGTGGTTTAATAGAATATCAATACTTAAATCTCAAAAAGTTGTCTGTTAGATGCAAGTATGATTAACCATTGAACAGTTTGCAAAACCATATGATGTAAAAAAAAATTCATTACTTTTTAGGTACAATGACAAGCTTGAGAAGACTTCTGTTGAACGGAAATCCTATAAGAACGCTTAGGAGGTAAGCTAATAACTTTTGCAGTCATTTGGGTTTTTGATTAACTGCTAATTTTTTATCATATAATCTTTTTTTTTCTCATTTGACCAGCTCATTAGTTACTGGGTCTACAGTTGCTCTACTGAAGTACTTGAGGAGCCGGCTCTCATCGGCTGAAGAAGGTACTTGCGTGCAATTTTTAATACCAACAGCTTTTACTTGGCAGGCCTCATTTTTCCCCTGTTGGGGATTTGGAACTAAAAGAAAAGAAGAAATGTCATCTAATAGATGAAAAGTACTTGGAACTTTTAGTTCTGAATTTAGAGAGTTATTGGTATAGAGATGGGGATGACCAACTTGTGAGAGATTTTGTAAGAAGCGTCTTTTCAAAAAGTTTCGTATTTTATGTTATGTCTTTTAGAAACACAAAGATGTAATTTTAGGGTTTTTTTTTTCTTTTGCAGAACTGGCATCTACAAGCACTCCTAGAAAAGATGATGTAATTGCCCAGGCAGCTCGATTGTCTCTTTCCTCCAAGGTATAACAAACTTCAACTCTCCTTCATATTTGTTGATAACTACCTAAACAAGAAACTACTTAGCTCTAATTTTGGTTTTTCTTACTAAATAAGCTTATGAAAGCCACTCGAATATTTTTCAGACAAGTATAAAGCACAAATTAGAATTGAGCACTGGATTTCTCATGCACACTTCCGAAATATAAACTCATAGATAATTATCATTTAGTACCTTTTTAAGAATATCCAAAATATTCTTCTTTCGAGAAAATGGGAAGGACTAGTTGCAATTATAGGTATCTCTATAATACCTCTTAATTTTTCGGGTCTGGCATGATGTTTGGAAGTTTCTTAAATTACAGTTGAAATTGGTCCTTTGCTTCTGTGTTTCAGGAGTTGAATCTGAGTGGTATAGATCTGACAAGTGTGCCGTCTGTCACATGGGAGACTGCTAATTTGATCAAACTCGATCTTTCGAAGAATTCAATTGACAAGCTGCCAGATGAACTATCAAGCTGTTCTCATCTTCAGGTAAAATCAATTATCTTTTTGTACTTGTTTGAAACATCAATTTTAAATCGATGTAGTTTTTTTTATTTTGTTTAACCATCCATTATATTAAAAAAATTACATTTTGAGATAACAACAGAATAAGTTTTTAAATTGAGGTGAGTTCTTTCAGGAGCTGATTTTGTCAGGCAATAAAATAAAAGAATGGCCGGGAAAAGTGCTATCCTCTCTCCCCAGTCTTGTCTGTTTGAAGCTTGATAACAATCCTTTGTCAAAGGTAATTTCCTGTGCATTACATGTCATAAATATCTCTGAATTATTTTAAGAGTAAGGCTTGGGTGCTATGGATAGCATAGAGGGCCACCGTGCTACGGCTCAATATTCGAGTTTTCAAAATCCAAACGGTCGATCCAAACCGTTCATCTTGTTCTCCATATTAATATGTGTTTGGATACCAAATTTTACATTTTTGAATTTTTTTTACTATTTGTTTAGCTAGGTAGAAAATCACTTAATCTAAAAAATTCTGCACCATTAAGATATTTGATTTTCTACCTATCTAAAAAAATAGTAAAAATTTTTCAAACAATATAAATTTTGGTCTCCAAACACATATTAATATGGAGAACAAGATGAACGGTTCGGATCGACCGTTTGGATTTTGAAAACTCGAATATTGAGCCGTAGCACGGTGGTCCTCTATGCTATCCATAGCACCCAAGCCTTACTCTTATTTTAATTAAGTCTAGAAGAAATCAAAAGTACAAGTTCGAGCCAATTTAACAGAAAAATCTGAAATCTTGATTCTACGGACCCCTGTATAAATAGTACCCATTGAAAATGTCAGGATGCCAAAAAAATACAATTCCCCTGTATAAATACGGGCCCGATAGAATGTTGATAGAAAGCATCAAATTAATTGCTAATTTCGAATGCTTGAGTAATATGGCGTCCTCTTTGTCCTTTAATTGATATGCTGGTTTCAATCGGTAGCAATGATTTTGACTTGAGAAACATTGTTTTGGGGGTAGAAACATAAAATTAATAAAATAAATTTTTTGGCACTATCATAATCTTACTTGGACCAATGAACCACAGAACATAATTATGTTTTTTTCTTGGAAGAAAAATGCATGTATTGAGATATGGCAGAGAATTTTTTTATTAAGCATTAGCTGTGCATTGTGTTTTGTCTTATAGATTCCAGCTAATGCTCTGGAAGAGCTGTCGCAACTAGAAATACTGGATCTGAGTTGCACTGCATCTTCACTTCCAGATCCTTCTGCCATTTCTGTGTTATCGCAATTACAGGAACTTTATTTAAGGTGTGCGCATTATCTAAGGCCTCTTAAAGCTTTTCCTTTCCCTTGGTTTGAAATTTGTAGCCTGTATATAGTATACAGTTCCATTTTATAGTAAGGCAATGCTACTATGCATAGCGCAGATTGGTCCGTACTATGGATCTATATTTTCATTTTCAAAGTCCTAACGGTCGACCCAAACCATTCAACATGATCTTCATATGGATATGTACTTGCAGACTAAATTGTCATTTTTTGGAATTTTTTTACTATTTTTTTTAAATAGGTAGCATATTACTGTTTTTGAATGGTCCGGAATTTTCAAATCGAGTGATTTTCTACCTATCTAAAAACAATGGTAAAAAAATTATAAAAAATATAAAATTTGGTCTGCAAGTACATTTCATATAAAGATCATGTTGAACGGTTCGGATCGACCGTTAGGACTTTCAAAGCAAAGACATGAGTCCATAGTGCGGGCCAATATGTGCTATGCATAGTCTCACTATTCATTTTTTGCAGATACGGGGGCGGAATACATTCAATCTGTTGCTGATAGTGCATTGTGAATTAAAACTATCTAATGTTTCTCTATTTTGAAATAGGCGAACACAGCAGGGTCAATTTCCCACTGGTGTATTGGGCCTAACAAAGCTAAAAATTCTTAACTTGAGCCAGAACAATTTAGTAAGCATCCCCCAGGTATAACACTGTAAATTCATAATTGAAATACAATGTTCCACCAAAAATAGCATGCACCTTATTTTCAAAATGTAAAAATGCTCCTTTTTTTTTAACTTGTAGGAAATCAAGTGCATGACCTCTCTTACGGAACTTGATCTATCAGATAATAATATTGCTTCGCTTCCAGCCGAACTGGTTTTCTTTTTCTTTAAATTTGTTCCATTTTCTTCTGGTTTCCTTAATTTATGTTTTTGAGGGTCTGATGTTGATAAGCAAGAGAAGCTTCTTTTGGCATCTCTTCTTCAGATTAGACTATTTTACTGCCAGCCTATACCAGTGCACACTAAATACCGTATAATTGGTATATATTCCTCCATCACCTCTAATTGTGAACTGTTTCTTTCTACGCATGCAGGGATTGCTAGAGACAAGCCTTCAGGTTCTGAAAGTTGATGGAAATCCATTGCGGAGGTAGTCTCTCTTTTCATATATTTTAATTATTTTCTACAGAGACCTCCAAAAAACAAAAGTTAAGTTGAAAAGTTAGTAGGTACTGAAGTTTGAGTTTGATTATTAGATGACTACTGCAAAGCCTGAGCATTTTAACTCTATTTTAAAGTCAATGAATGTAAACTTGTAATTTAATACTGTTTCAGTTCAGTCAATATGAGATGTACAGCCAAAAGTCACATAATTTTACTCTAGTTTTGGGATTCTATTATGGAGTTGTGATTAATTTGGTGTGTTTGAAATGGTCAAACTGATTGGAAAGTTTTAGTACTATTCTATCAAAATCAGCTTTGGTTGCAGAAATTTTGATTGACTTAACTCAGATTAAAATGCTTTGGTTGCAGAAGAGAATGGTATTTTATTTCTCTTTCTTTTTGAAAAAATTGGCAGCACATTTTTTTGATCTCTCACATTTCCCTCTCTCTCTCTCTGACAGTATAAGACGCAGCATCTTGGATCGAGGGACAAATGTGATTCTCACGTACTTGAAGGATAAATTGCCTGCTCCATAAGTTTTAGTTTGTGAGTGCATGTGTGTGTGTTTTGAGTTCTTGTGTTTCTATATCTTTGGTGTGAACATGAATGTTGGTACAATTTCTGTTTGCATTTTTCCCAGAGGGAAGGTATTTAAGTGGATAGCACTGCAAACTTTTTGGGTGGTTCAAATTAGATTGCTATAAACTTGTAATCTTTATTTATATAAGGTGCAAATGTTTTAGTTAATTTGTTTTGTATTTTCCCCAGGCTTGTACTATATTGTAATATCTCATAATGATATGCATTGCAAATTATTAACTCAATTGTTGATATTTTTACGATTCCAACCCTTTCATGGATTTTTGATTTAAGAATGGGAAGAAAAGCAAGAATCGTGGTTGGGAAGGTACTAGTAGCAAAAGCCATTGGAATCGATATTTGATATATTGGAATAATGCGTTTTGTTATTGATTGATCCTAGACGGATAAAAGAATAACTAAAAGAAAAGAAATCCAATCTATTAGTGACTTAGGGGGTTTATGTAAAATATAATAGAACAAAATGCTTATGTAAAATATACTAACAGGGCAATCATTTCTCATATGTTTCAATATAATGAAATTCAACTGAAGATTCTCAGACAGGACATCTTTTCTGCATCAAGCAATATACGAAAGATGTCCTGTCTGTTAGACAATGGACGCTTTTCATACCATTGCTCGAATATGCTATATAGAAAAATATAGGAAGATAGAGCACGATTGAAACATAGGAGAAAGAGGGGAAAATTCAAATTTGTAATAGAAAGGTTACACTAAGAGTATTAAATTCCCAGTCATTTTTTTTTATGTGTTTTGAATAATTATTATGAAATCCAAATGAGTCCATATTCAATCTATTTATGGAAGAACTGTATTTCTATGGAATATGAGATATTCAGTAGCTAAATAACACTATGAATATCACTAAGTAATATATAGAATATTTATAAATTAAGAATAGACTAGAACTTATTAAAGTTAATAATTTGAATGGTAAACTAAGTTTAAAAACACAAGAAAGATATTCAGAATGATCTTATCTATCTTCTATTCTAATGAATAATGGGGTATCTTTTGAGTTTTACTTTCTTTTTTTTACGTACAAAAAAGATATTATGTTGTATGAAAGTAGATCTATATAAACTATTTTTTGATAGCCTCAAATATATACTAAACAAGTTCGATCCTGCTTATAAAGAAATATTATTAAAAATCTCGAAATGGCATCATCCCTAACATTTCAAACTATATTAGACAAAAAATATTCTATTCGTAATACCGAGAAAATATTTTCCAAGATCAAAAAAGTCTGTTGGGCACCTAATGCTTATGTCATACTAGATTCGAATACTTGCCTCGGATTGACTCAATATCATAATTGCTCTAGTGAATAACTATCTAGTTTAGTAAATAACTTAAGAAATAGATGGATGATAGATAGATAAAGAACCAATCAAAAATCCATCTTTTAGAAGTTCACTAAAAACTTGACTCTTGGCAGGTCTCTTTGTATGTGTTGTCCGGAAAGAGGAGGACTTAATGATTATTCTTTCGCCAGAACCAGAAGTGAAAATTCTTGTGAATAGAGATCCTGTAAAAACATCTTTTGAGCAATGGGCCAAACCTGGTCATTTCTCAAGAACAATAGCTAAGGGTCCTGATACTACCACTTGGATCTGGAATCTACATGCCGATGCTCACGATTTCGATAGTCATACCAGCGATTTGGAGGAGATCTCCCGAAAAGTATTTAGTGCTCATTTCGGTCAACTCTCCATTATTTTTCTTTGGTTGAGTGGTATGTACTTCCATGGTGCCCGTTTTTCCAATTATGAAGCATGGCTAAGTGATCCTACTCATATTGGACCTAGTGCACAGGTAGTCTGGCCAATAGTAGGTCAAGAAATATTGAATGGTGATGTGGGAGGGGGTTTCCGAGGAATACAAATAACCTCTGGCTTTTTTCAAATTTGGCGAGCATCTGGAATAGTTAGTGAATTACAACTCTATTGTACCACAATTGGTGCATTGATTTTTGCCTCCATAATGCTTTTTGCCGGTTGGTTCCATTATCATAAAGCTGCACCAAAATTGGCTTGGTTATAAGATGTAGAATCTATGTTGAATCATCACTTAGCAGGGTTACTAGGACTTGGGTCTCTTTCTTGGGCGGGACACCAAATTCATGTATCTTTACCGATTAACAAATTTCTCGATGCTGGGGTTGATGCTAAAGAGATACCACTTCCTCATGAATTTCTCTTGAATCAAGATCTTTTGGCTCAACTTTATCCAAGTTTTAACGAGGGAGCAACCCCCTTTTTCACCTTGAATTGGTCAAAATATGGAGACTTTCTTACTTTTTGTGGAGGCTTAGATCCAATAACAGGGAGTCTATGGTTGAGTGATACTGCACACCATCATTTAGCTATTGCCATCCTTTTTCTGATTGCTGGCCATATGTACAAGACTAACCGGGGCATTGGTCATAGCCTTAAAGACATTCTAGAAGCTCATAAAGGTCCCTTTACAGGACAAGGGCATAAGGATCTTTATGAGATTTTAACAACTTCATGGCATGCTCAATTATCTCTTAACCTAGCCATGTTGGGTTCCTTAACCATTATTGTAGCTCATCATATGTATTTGTTTTATGGGATTTGATGTTAATTTCTGTGATTTATCATTTGTGTTAATTACATAATTAGTACATGAAATCGCAGTAGTCCCGTTTTGGTATCTCTTTGCCAAAGGATCCAAAGAAGTTAGGACGAGAGGAGAGTACCAAATTATGAATGCAAATACCCTAGGTTTAGATTAGGATTGTAACCAATTTGTAATCTAAGCCGGAACTATAGAAATTAAGGTTAGGAATTTGGTGAAGAACCTAACCGTGAAGGCAAACCCTAATTAGGACATCTCAAATCGAATCGGGTATTGGTATGAAGGACTTAATCGTGAAGTATCAATATTTGAGGAGATGAGAGACTAACAAGAGCTTATGGTCTAAGTAGCTAGGGTGAAGGACCTAACCGCGAAGTCCGAATTACTTAGACACGTTATTAATTCACGAAAGTGACCCTTAATGACATATTAGGTTAGAAACCTCATCAAATCATACATGAACTTAAACAAATACCGAATAGATATAGTTAGCAAGAGAATGTAGACCAAAGACCCCTAGATCTCTAAATCTTGAAAACAAATCAATTCCTTTCTTTTTCATTCATTTACTTTTATTGTTTTAAACTCTCTATTCGGGTATTGAACCCAAATTTAGGAATTGTTAGAACAAACCCCCCCAATTTACTTTTATTGCACTTTACTTTCCTTTTATTTTCTGAAATTTATTAGTAAAGTTTATACTAAGTTTTTATCGTACTTCCTGTGGTTCGATACCTCAAATACTACTTTGATAGAATTGTGCACTTGCAATTTAACTCAAACGTGTGTTGAAGGTTTAAAAGGTACATCATTGTACTGAAACTTTGTGCATACGCTTTTGAGTATTCCCGCCTGTCACGCGGGTGACCCGGGTTCGATCCCCGGCAACGGCGCCAAAAACTTGATGCGCCCAAAAGCGTATGCACAAAGTTTCAGTACAATGATGTACCTTTTAAACCTTCAACACACGTTTGAGTTAAATTGCAAGTGCACAATTCTATCAAAGTAGTATTTGAGGTATCGAACCACAGGAAGTACGATAAAAACTTAGTATAAACTTTACTAATAAATTTCAGAAAATAAAAGGAAAGTAAAGTGCAATAAAAGTAAATTGGGGGGGTTTGTTCTAACAATTCCTAAATTTGGGTTCAATACCCGAATAAAGAGTTTAAAACAATAAAAGTAAATGAATGAAAAAGAAAGGAATTGATTTGTTTTCAAGATTTAGAGATCTAGGGGTCTTTGGTCTACATTCCCTTGCTAACTATATCTATTCGGTATTTGTTTAAGTTCATGTATGATTTGATGAGGTTTCTAACCTAATATGTCATTAAGGGTCACTTTCGTGAATTAATAACGTGTCTAAGTAATTCGGACTTCACGGTTAGGTCCTTCACCCTAGCTACTTAGACCATAAGCTCTTGTTAGTCTCTCCTCTCCTCAAATATTGATACTTCACGATTAAGTCCTTCATACCAATACCCGATTCGATTTGAGATGTCCTAATTAGGGTTTGCCTTCACGGTTAGGTTCTTCACCAAATTCCTAACCTTAATTTCTATAGTTCCGGCTTAGATTACAAATTGGTTATAATCCTAATCTAAACCTAGGGTATTTGCATTCATAATTTGGTACTCTCCTCTCGTCCTAACTTCTTTGGATCCTTTGGCAAAGAGATACCAAAGCGGGACTACTGCGATTTCATGTACTAATTATGTAATTAACACAAATGATAAATCACAGAAATTAACATCAAATCCCATAAAACAATCATAACAAAGACAAATAACCGAATAAGATACAATTAAACAAGTTCATGCATTGACCTAAACCCCTAGAGAGAGAACTACTCCCTCATGGAGAGATCCATTACAAAAATTGGCAAAGTAAGAAGAAATGAAATAAAGGAAGTAATTACACCCTTTGACAAATCAAAAACCTCTATCTTGTCGACTTCTTGCTCAGGAAACCCTTCTTCTCCTTGCTTGAAAGCTTTACTTTTCTCCAGAATTTATCGCTAAGTATTGTGTATAGAGAGAGAATGAAAGAGGAAGAGATGATGTGTGAGATGGGAAGAGATGAGATCTTTGCGAAGAGATGCCTTGAATGGAGAATGAACCCCCTCTTTTATAACTAAAGACCATGTCCAATTTAGAGGCTAGGAAGTGGAGTTAGTGGGTGCTATATTTGGATTGTTTTCCAGGATTGCATTGTCCACATTTGGCTGTAAAAACGTGTCCTTGGTGCGCCAAAAATAGAAACCGTGTTGAAAACGTGTAATTTTGGCTGTCTGCGAGTTTAGTGCGTCCAACTGATATCAAATTTCCTTTTTTAGTTTCTCATGTTGTAGATCTTCTTCCTAGCTTTCCAAAAAGTGGTCGCAAGCCTAAATCGGAGTTAGGAGTCAAAAGTTATGGCTATTTTCAGATTAGGCTCCAGTTATGCGTTTTACTACAGTGCGTCCGCACTGCTACAGTACCATCCGCACTGCGTCTTCACCACCCGCACTGCGGCTGCATCGAGATCCGCACTAGGCTCGGACTTTTCCTGTATGACCAGAGTGCGGCTGCATCGCGATCCGTGCGTTCGCATCGATATCCGTGCATCCGCACGGATTTTGATGTATAGCTTATTATACCTTTTTAAAATTGGCGCGCGTCCAGAAATCCATCTAACTACTTATTGTGGCCATATCGGAAACTGTGTGTCGGCACTAAGCATTTTTCTTCGGTTTTCTTCATTTTTCTTCATTTCCTGCAAGTTAAAACCAAACAAACGCAGTAACTTGATCCTATGTGTATTCTATTCACTTTATATTCAAAATACAAGATATTTGGTGTTATTTCGTGATAAAAATCAGATCGAATATGTATATAATTTAGGCCTATCAGTATTCCATGCCTCCTTATCCATATCTAGCTACTGACTACGGTACACAACTTTCATTGTTCACACATCACATGTGGATTGGTGGATTTTTGATAGTTGGTGATGCTGCACATGCAGCCATTTTTCTAGTAAGAGACTATGATCCAACTACTCGATACAATGATCTTTTAGATCGTATCCTTAGGCACCGCGATGCAATCATATCACATCTTAACTGGGAATGTTTTTATGTGGTGCTAATGAGTGGAAGGAGTGGGCATAATTTTCAAGAAAAAGATGTCTTGTCTGAGAATTCCAATAATTACATCTCTGATCTAAATAACGAGCTAATGAATCTCCTTCTTTTTGCCATTGGATTTCCCAATCGAATTCATTGTAACACTCATAATTATCAACTTTACGAAGATCCCATTGGATTCCAGAAGCTCGTAACATTGGCCCGGATAAACCCTAATTTACTGCTTCTTCTCCACGAATAATGCCCACTCCTTCCACTCGTTCCAAAAAAATGGGATTCCGTGTAATCAGTTTTTGATATTCAACAACTCCTGTTAAGAAATAATCGCAGAAATCAAAACATTTCTCTATCCATCCATAAGGTAGATCAGCAGCTACCCCTTCGATGCGGAAATAATTATGCATCATTCGCATACCTGTGGCGGTTTCGAATAGATTGTATATCAATTCTCTCTCTCTGAAAATATAGAAGAAAGGAGTCTGTGCACCGATATCTGCCATAAAAGGTCCAAGCCATAACAAATGAGAAGCTATACGGCTCAATTCCAGCATAATAACTCGGATATAGCTAGCTCTTTGAGGTACTTGAACATTTTCCAATTTTTCTGGTGCATTTACCGTTATTGCCTCTGTGAACATAGTAGCTAAATAATCCCACCGTGTTACATAAGGTAGATATTGTATAATTGTTCGGTTTTCCGCTATTTTTTCCATTCCTCTGTGTAAATAGCCCAATATGGGTTCACAATCAATAACATCTTCACCATCGAGAGTAAGGATCAGTCGAAGAACACCATGCATTGATGGGTGGTGAGGACCCATATTGATTATCATGAGATCTTTTCTTGTAACTGGTACAGTCATATCTTTTCTTCTTGAATTCATTATTCTATGAATTCCTCAAAGTGAGGCTCATCAAAATGAAAAATCGAATACTACTAAAAAAAATTCAAACAATGAAATTAACGAGTTTGTGACTCTCGAATATTCAACTGATCAATTAATTTATTATAACGTACTCGATTTTTCTTTGACAAATAAGCCAGCAACCGTTTACGTTTTCCCAGAATTTTTCGTAGACCCCTTTCCGATAAAAAATCTTTTTTGTGTAATTCTAAATGGGAAGTAAGCCTCTGTATCTTATTGGTGAAACTGAATACTTGAAATTCAACAGAACCCTTATTTTCTTCTTGTGGAATAATAGGAGTGAATGAATTTTTGACCATAAAAAACCAAATTTTTCTATCTTTTTTCTTTCTTTTTCTTGAATAATTTTTTCGATCAGGAAAAATAAAAAAATCAGGATAATGCCAGTTAAATTATTTCAATCTAGTATTAGTATACACAAAAAACAAAAAGTTGGATGGATTCATATACTACTTTTTTTTAAGAATACAAGATCGCTACGATTTTCTGGACGCGGCGTTTCGCATCTCTAAGCCCAGAGTTGTACTCCAATTGTATCAGGTCCCCCACCGAAGGTTGGATATTCTGGTAAAAGAGCTCATGAGATAGATAGCACGTGACTATCGAATCAGTCTCCCATAAGCGGGCTTGGAACGTACGTTCGTCGACTTGGTCGACTATGTACGCTAGATTACGTATGAACATGAGGCCTCCCTTCTTATTACAAAGCGTGGTCGACCTCGGATACTGTTATAAAAATCGCTGTATGAACATAAAAGAAAAAAACAAATCAAAGAATCATAATTGTCTTTTTGAAAACATGTACGTACTATTACGGAATAGTAGAACTTTTTTGACACGCTGCTATTTCTAATAATCCTCTTTAGCTTATTGATGAAACTGAATACTTGAGAACCCTTATTTTCGTCTTGTGAAATAATAGGAGTGAATGAATTTTTTACCATAAAAAACCAAATTTTTCTATCTTTTTTCTTTCTTTTTCATGCATGATTTTTCCGATCAGGAAAAATCAAAAAATCAGGATAATGCCAGTTAAATTATTTCAATCTAGTATTAGTATACACAAAAAATAAAAAGTTGGATGGATTCATATACTACTTTCTTATTCTATCCAAATCAAATCCTCGATTTGATTTGGATAGAAGGAGATAGATCTCTTCAATCACTCTTTTATCTGCATTTGTAATATTTTATCCACAGATTCTCTTATATCAGGTATGATACTATTTTGCTTCTTGTGATTTCATAAATTCTGAAGAATCGTCTGAAGCAGATGCAAGGTTTTTTCTATCTCATAGGGATCATAGGGATCAATAGAAACCATATTCTCATCCATAGAATCCCAAGTACCCGCATCAATCAAAGATTTGATTCGATCAAAACTCTCCATTCGTAAATGATATCCACAATGTTGACAAATATATTTGTTTTTTTGTGCATATTGTTTGTAAATGGATGTCTCACAATTTTCACACATAGTCCATAAATGACCGAATGGCGCAAATACATCCTTTGGATCAACTGGCTCCTCTGGTTCCTCTGGCTCCGCTGGCTCCTCTGGCTTAAGATTCTGTTGGTATTCTAAATTTCTATTATCATAAGCACTCTGAGCAATAGAAAATTCCTTTTTTAAATCTTTTATTAAAAAATTGTAACGTTTGTCCTTTTCGTGGATTTCCAATCTTAAAACTAGAAATGCTTTAATTAAAATATGATATCCTATCATCAATGCAAAATTTTTGGGATAAACGGGTAGCTTCTGCCTATATTCGTTATTTAGCTTGTTATAGTTATAGGGTTTAGGGTTTAGGGTTTAGGGTTTAGGGTTTAGGGTTTAGGGTTTAGGGTTTAGGGTTTAGGGTTTAGGGTTTAGGGTTTAGGGTTTAGGGTTTAGGGTTTAGGGTTTAGGGTTTAGGGTTTAGGGTTTAGGGTTTAGGGTTTAGGGTTTAGGGTTTAGGGTTTAGGGTTTAGGGTTTAGGGTTTAGGGTTTAGGGTTTAGGGTTTAGGGTTTAGGGTTTAGGGTTTAGGGTTTAGGGTTTAGGGTTTAGGGTTTAGGGTTTAGGGTTTTAGGGTTTTAGGGTTTTAGGGTTTTAGGGTTTAGGGTTTAGGGTTTAGGGTTTAGGGTTTAGGGTTTAGGGTTTAGGGTTTAGGGTTTAGGGTTTAGGGTTTAGGGTTTAGGGTTTAGGGTTTAGGGTTTAGGGTTTAGGGTTTAGGGTTTAGGGTTTAGGGTTTAGGGTTTAGGGTTTAGGGTTTAGGGTTTAGGGTTTAGGGTTTAGGGTTTAGGGTTTAGGGTTTAGGGTTTAGGGTTTAGGGTTTAGGGTTTAGGGTTTAGGGTTTAGGGTTTAGGGTTTAGGGTTTAGGGTTTAGGGTTTAGGGTTTAGGGTTTAGGGTTTAGGGTTTAGGGTTTAGGGTTTAGGGTTTAGGGTTTAGGGTTTAGGGTTTAGGGTTTAGGGTTTAGGGTTTAGGGTTTAGGGTTTAGGGTTTAGGGTTTAGGGTTTAGGGTTTAGGGTTTAGGGTTTAGGGTTTAGGGTTTAGGGTTTAGGGTTTAGGGTTTAGGGTTTAGGGTTTAGGGTTTAGGGTTTAGGGTTTAGGGTTTAGGGTTTAGGGTTTAGGGTTTAGGGTTTAGGGTTTAGGGTTTAGGGTTTAGGGTTTAGGGTTTAGGGTTTAGGGTTTAGGGTTTAGGGTTTAGGGTTTAGGGTTTAGGGTTTAGGGTTTAGGGTTTAGGGTTTAGGGTTTAGGGTTTAGGGTTTAGGGTTTAGGGTTTAGGGTTTAGGGTTTAGGGTTTAGGGTTTAGGGTTTAGGGTTTAGGGTTTAGGGTTTAGGGTTTAGGGTTTAGGGTTTAGGGTTTAGGGTTTAGGGTTTAGGGTTTAGGGTTTAGGGTTTAGGGTTTAGGGTTTAGGGTTTAGGGTTTAGGGTTTAGGGTTTAGGGTTTAGGGTTTAGGGTTTAGGGTTTAGGGTTTAGGGTTTAGGGTTTAGGGTTTAGGGTTTAGGGTTTAGGGTTTAGGGTTTAGGGTTTAGGGTTTAGGGTTTAGGGTTTAGGGTTTAGGGTTTAGGGTTTAGGGTTTAGGGTTTAGGGTTTAGGGTTTAGGGTTTAGGGTTTAGGGTTTAGGGTTTAGGGTTTAGGGTTTAGGGTTTAGGGTTTAGGGTTTAGGGTTTAGGGTTTAGGGTTTAGGGTTTAGGGTTTAGGGTTTAGGGTTTAGGGTTTAGGGTTTAGGGTTTA
>CAXKVT010000265.1:5000-7500 GCA_964058875.1 Carex rostrata | reverse complement strand
GGGTTTAGGGTTTAGGGTTTAGGGTTTAGGGTTTAGGGTTTAGGGTTTAGGGTTTAGGGTTTAGGGTTTAGGGTTTAGGGTTTAGGGTTTAGGGTTTAGGGTTTAGGGTTTAGGGTTTAGGGTTTAGGGTTTAGGGTTTAGGGTTTAGGGTTTAGGGTTTAGGGTTTAGGGTTTAGGGTTTAGGGTTTAGGGTTTAGGGTTTAGGGTTTAGGGTTTAGGGTTTAGGGTTTAGGGTTTAGGGTTTAGGGTTTAGGGTTTAGGGTTTAGGGTTTAGGGTTTAGGGTTTAGGGTTTAGGGTTTAGGGTTTAGGGTTTAGGGTTTAGGGTTTAGGGTTTAGGGTTTAGGGTTTAGGGTTTAGGGTTTAGGGTTTAGGGTTTAGGGTTTAGGGTTTAGGGTTTAGGGTTTAGGGTTTAGGGTTTAGGGTTTAGGGTTTAGGGTTTAGGGTTTAGGGTTTAGGGTTTAGGGTTTAGGGTTTAGGGTTTAGGGTTTAGGGTTTAGGGTTTAGGGTTTAGGGTTTAGGGTTTAGGGTTTAGGGTTTAGGGTTTAGGGTTTAGGGTTTAGGGTTTAGGGTTTAGGGTTTAGGGTTTAGGGTTTAGGGTTTAGGGTTTAGGGTTTAGGGTTTAGGGTTTAGGGTTTAGGGTTTAGGGTTTAGGGTTTAGGGTTTAGGGTTTAGGGTTTAGGGTTTAGGGTTTAGGGTTTAGGGTTTAGGGTTTAGGGTTTAGGGTTTAGGGTTTAGGGTTTAGGGTTTAGGGTTTAGGGTTTAGGGTTTAGGGTTTAGGGTTTAGGGTTTAGGGTTTAGGGTTTAGGGTTTAGGGTTTAGGGTTTAGGGTTTAGGGTTTAGGGTTTAGGGTTTAGGGTTTAGGGTTTAGGGTTTAGGGTTTAGGGTTTAGGGTTTAGGGTTTAGGGTTTAGGGTTTAGGGTTTAGGGTTTAGGGTTTAGGGTTTAGGGTTTAGGGTTTAGGGTTTAGGGTTTAGGGTTTAGGGTTTAGGGTTTAGGGTTTAGGGTTTAGGGTTTAGGGTTTAGGGTTTAGGGTTTAGGGTTTAGGGTTTAGGGTTTAGGGTTTAGGGTTTAGGGTTTAGGGTTTAGGGTTTAGGGTTTAGGGTTTAGGGTTTAGGGTTTAGGGTTTAGGGTTTAGGGTTTAGGGTTTAGGGTTTAGGGTTTAGGGTTTAGGGTTTAGGGTTTAGGGTTTAGGGTTTAGGGTTTAGGGTTTAGGGTTTAGGGTTTAGGGTTTAGGGTTTAGGGTTTAGGGTTTAGGGTTTAGGGTTTAGGGTTTAGGGTTTAGGGTTTAGGGTTTAGGGTTTAGGGTTTAGGGTTTAGGGTTTAGGGTTTAGGGTTTAGGGTTTAGGGTTTAGGGTTTAGGGTTTAGGGTTTAGGGTTTAGGGTTTAGGGTTTAGGGTTTAGGGTTTAGGGTTTAGGGTTTAGGGTTTAGGGTTTAGGGTTTAGGGTTTAGGGTTTAGGGTTTAGGGTTTAGGGTTTAGGGTTTAGGGTTTAGGGTTTAGGGTTTAGGGTTTAGGGTTTAGGGTTTAGGGTTTAGGGTTTAGGGTTTAGGGTTTAGGGTTTAGGGTTTAGGGTTTAGGGTTTAGGGTTTAGGGTTTAGGGTTTAGGGTTTAGGGTTTAGGGTTTAGGGTTTAGGGTTTAGGGTTTAGGGTTTAGGGTTTAGGGTTTAGGGTTTAGGGTTTAGGGTTTAGGGTTTAGGGTTTAGGGTTTAGGGTTTAGGGTTTAGGGTTTAGGGTTTAGGGTTTAGGGTTTAGGGTTTAGGGTTTAGGGTTTAGGGTTTAGGGTTTAGGGTTTAGGGTTTAGGGTTTAGGGTTTAGGGTTTAGGGTTTAGGGTTTAGGGTTTAGGGTTTAGGGTTTAGGGTTTAGGGTTTAGGGTTTAGGGTTTAGGGTTTAGGGTTTAGGGTTTAGGGTTTAGGGTTTAGGGTTTAGGGTTTAGGGTTTAGGGTTTAGGGTTTAGGGTTTAGGGTTTAGGGTTTAGGGTTTAGGGTTTAGGGTTTAGGGTTTAGGGTTTAGGGTTTAGGGTTTAGGGTTTAGGGTTTAGGGTTTAGGGTTTAGGGTTTAGGGTTTAGGGTTTAGGGTTTAGGGTTTAGGGTTTAGGGTTTAGGGTTTAGGGTTTAGGGTTTAGGGTTTAGGGTTTAGGGTTTAGGGTTTAGGGTTTAGGGTTTAGGGTTTAGGGTTTAGGGTTTAGGGTTTAGGGTTTAGGGTTTAGGGTTTAGGGTTTAGGGTTTAGGGTTTAGGGTTTAGGGTTTAGGGTTTAGGGTTTAGGGTTTAGGGTTTAGGGTTTAGGGTTTAGGGTTTAGGGTTTAGGGTTTAGGGTTTAGGGTTTAGGGTTTAGGGTTTAGGGTTTAGGGTTTAGGGTTTAGGGTTTAGGGTTTAGGGTTTAGGGTTTAGGGTTTAGGGTTTAGGGTTTAGGGTTTAGGGTTTAGGGTTTAGGGTTTAGGGTTTAGGGTTTAGGGTTTAGGGTTTAGGGTTTAGGGTTTAGGGTTTAGGGTTTAGGGTTTAG